>JAWWES010000002.1:1570587-1624986 GCA_035583135.1 Lophotriccus pileatus
AGGACCCCCAGGTCCCTTTCCTTGGCACTGCTTTCCAGCAGCTCATTCCACAGTCTGTCCGTACATCCAGCATTGGCCCATCCCAGGTGCAGAATCCAGCACTTCCCTTGTTGAACGTCCTCTGGTTGGTGATTGACCAGCCCTCTTAATTTGTCAAGGTCTCTCTGCAGGGCCTTCCTGCCTTCAAGGGAGTCACCAGCTCCTCCCAGTTTTGTGTCATCTGCAAACTTGCTCAGTGTCCTTTTCAGTCCTTTATCCAAGTCATTTATGAAGGTGTTGAAGAGCACGTCACTTGACCTTGCTTCCACTGGGCATACACCTTCCTTTTTTGCTTAATTTCCAAGAGAAGGTCCCTGTTCAGCCAAGCCAGTCTTCTGCCTCACCTGCTTGACTTTTGACTTTTGGGAATTGCTGCCCCTGTGCCCTCAGGAGGTGATGACTGAAAAGCGACCGACACTGATGCACCCCAGAACATGCAAAAACATTTTCCCAGGGGATCTTACTAATTCCCTGAGCAGCCTGAAATCTGCTCTCCTCATGTCCAGAGTTGAGGTTTTGCTGGCACTTTTCCTCCTGTCAGCAAAGGTTTTAAACTTAATCACTTCATGGTTGCTGTGGCTGGGACAGCCACCAATCTCCGCTCTACTCACGAGATCCTCTCTGTTGACGAGCAGCAGATCAAGGAGGGCATCTTTTCGAATCAGCTTCCTTAAGGCACTACGCTTTGCTGTGGTGACTTAATCTGGTCCTTTTACTTGCCCCTCTCAGGAGAATGGAGTGAGGGATGGTCCATGCCCCTCTGCATTGCACTGATGGCTCCTGCTCAGTTTGCAGTCTCTGGGCTCTCCTAGCTTTAACTCTCACCAGAACTACCCAAGAGTGAGGAACATACAAAAGGATTAAAACAACCCTCCTGGCTTTCTCTTGGTGTTTGCTGAAGCCCAGCTTGAAAGCTCAGAAGTCACGACCCATAACTCACATATTCTTCCAGGGAGTTCAATAAGCTGTGGAAATGGGGGGAAAAGAATGTAGGCTTTTTAGTGGTCTCAACTTCATCTAGATCTCTACAGCCATGTGATCATGCTGTTTTGCCCTCAAGTATTTAACCACTACCTCCTCTGAATTATTCTGGCCCATAGCATCCTGGAGAGGCCTGAGTCATACAAATGGACTTGCATAAGGAAATCTGCCCTGTGCCTTAAATATGCGCTGCTTGGCAACAGTCAGAGCTTTTTCTCTCTCACTTCAATACACAGTAAAGTAGATATATTAGTCAAAATGATGGACATAAAACTAATGTGGCTTGAACTTTGAGGTTTGAGCTCTAACGCAGAGGAGCTTGAATCATGCCACAAAGTGAACAAAAATGTCTCTTAGAGTGTTTCAGCATCCTCATTGTTGCTGGAAAATTTACAGTATCCATTATTTTCTTCTACCTCACATTTTTGTACTTCCTGATGGGACTTGAGGGGAAGCCATGAGAAAGAGTCCAAAGCTATATGATGCTCCAAGAGTGCAGGTGGCCCATATGTTAAACTGTGTATCCCTGAGCTTGAGCCTGTCATTCAGCTCTTTCCAGGATCTGGATTCTAGAAGGACATTGTCTCTCTCCCATTTTGCTTTTCTCCAAAATCTCGCACCATTTCTTGAAGCCAGTTTTGACTGTCAGTGCTTCCTATTTGGAGTGGTCTTGTCAGCTTCAGTGATGCCTAGCTAGTGCAGCCCCCCCAGAGTCACTTGGCAGTGTAGTCTATAGAGCTTTGAGTGTGTGGCAGTCAGTTAAAACCTCTGTGTTGCATTTGTTGTGGCTTTAAAATGAAATATGTCCAGTTATAAGATACAAATGTCTACCAAAAAGAGTTGGTAGTTGCTATTATTTTCTGTGTAGTGGCCCAGTAAATTACATCTTTCCCCTAATGCCCCTCACTACCAGAAAAAAAAATTCCCATGTCACTGATAAGCACTGGCAAATGCCATAACTTAGATCAGTATATCCACGAGGGAGGGGCTGCTTTTTGAGAGGCTCATCCTTGACATTTAAAAAAGAAACTGCATGGTCAGTCCTGAGGAAAGAGTTGCGAAGTCTTTGCCTTGACTGGTGTAGCTGCCATGAGGGAAACGCCAGCCTGGGTTGTTTTGTCAGAGGCTGTGGAGCACCACTGTAATTGTGCCATCAGAGGAATTTTTGATGGCACGGCCAGGACAGTGACCTGGCTGTGATACACTTCTCTGCTCCATGTCTTCAACTCTGGGGTCACCCCCCAAGGTAAAACATGTTTGTTGTGTATTTAAGCAGCAGGGCCTGTAGAGATCTCGTGTTCAGATGGTGAAGTTGTGGTGCTTTCAGGTACATCAGCACAAGCAGCACAGTTCTTCTTTCCACTTCACAGTGGTGACTGGTTAGTGTTCAATGCTAGGGGAAGGAGGAAAGAAGCTATTTGTGATTATTTAATTGGAGAAGAGATGCAAAACAGACCCAAACCAGCAGTAACAGATGTGATAAAGTGTGACATGGAAGCGCTGCGCTGTATTTATCCCTGTTACAAATCCAGAAGGACTGAAGTGCACAGTTATATACTCTTTTCCTCCTCACAAATTTTCTCTCCTACTCCTGGATTTTTTAGGAGTGTATATGTATATTAAGAGAGCAGAACTAGAGCGGCAAGTGTGACAGAAAACCAGGAATGATATCATATACCTAGGAACCACACTGGAAAAGGAAAAAATTAACCTGACCTGTCCTGTATGAGGCATTGGGGTTGGTTTTAGAGTTGGCAAACAGTCGGGTTCATAGCAGAAGGTTGTCATTTGTGATGGCTGTCCTTGCTGCTGTGTTTACCAAGGGCATCCTGGTACAGGTGCCAGATGATTTCACATCTAGTTTTTGTGTGGTGAATCACTTCCTGAGTGGCAGCACTGGGATGAAGCTAATAACTTGCTTTCCAAAAAGCTGCCCCATTCAAAAACTTCAGATGGAATCCTAAGTTAAAAAGTCTTACTTCAAACCATCAGATAAATGAAATACTGAATCAACATCCTTGATGTCTCAGATATAAATTGGATTTCTAAAGTCTGGGGTCTTAGTTGACCTTGTTGACACAACTAGGATGATAGTTTAGCAGTGAATCTCTCTCTTTCCATTAGGAATGTTGGCTAATATCTTCGAGGCCTCTCTTAAAATTTTAGTTTGTGGATGACTTGAAGGTGCCTAATTTTTGGAGGATGGTCCTGAAAATCAGGATGCAAAGATGTCTGAGGATCGACCTTCAGACCAGAGACTCTTTTAACTGTCATCTATTTCTTGAACTTTTTTCTTTTAGTTTCTAGACTTTTAGGAACATGAATACAAAATTTCAATTTGTTTGAAAGATGTAGAATACCATTTTACCTCAAGTAAGAATAATACAGGAAATTGCTAAGTACATTTCTGCATACAGTTCACTGAGAGTAACTTACAAAGTACTTGCTTTGCACACTAGTTCCAAGGCATTTAATTGTTCTAACAAGTGTACTAAATAGACATGCTTCTTATTATTGTTTTTAACTCTCAAGTCTTTCTTTGGGTTTCTCAGCAGCAGGTGGTGAAACAAACCAGGCTCCTGGTGTATTTAAACAAGCAAAGGAAAAGCTCTCAGTGAGTAAAATCATCTTATTGTTCATCTTTATAATCTCCTTTTGTCCTTATTTCACTTTTTTGTGTGTTAATTCTGTAAGTAATTGTGTGTGCCATTTAAAATTTGTTTGCCATATTCATTCTTCATTGAAAAGGGTAATTACCTTTCCTGAATAACCTCTGAAGCACAGCAGTAGTTGGTGACAGTTTGCAGATCCGTGGGGGCCACACAGACTCCAAACTGCAGGAGTTGGAGCCTGATCAGCATTTTGAGCCACCTCATCCTGTGGGATCAGCTGTGTGCCTTGGCCCTTTCTGCAGTGCCCAGCTTGCGTTGCAGCCTCGCTCAGTTGCTGTGAAGGCAGAAACCCTCCTCCAGGACTCGCTGTATGTCTTCTGATGCACCATTCCATAGCCAGGAGTTCTGCAGAGGCCATGCCTATGTGGAAGTCAGTGGCCAGCAGAATTTATAAGTGATTCAGTGCTTTGAGAGTGGCCATTTTCTGGGCTGCTGATAGCTGCCTGTGTTCTAACCTGAGTTACGTGCCTCACCTCCAGCTGCTCTACAGCCTGTTCTGCCCCCTTTGTCTGGCACTCCTCAGCAAATGCTGCCTTACTCCATGCTGACCCCATGCTCTTTCTGTCCCATCATTCCCAAATCCCCAGGAAACCAACCTCCATACACTCTCCCCTATGCAAATATTTTTTCTGTGACACTGACACATGCTAATTCACATCTGCAGCACAACAATACTTTGTCAGCCATCATTAACAATTAAGAAGTTCCTTAGGATTCCTCTAAATTTCCTAATATATTTTCCAATATATTCCATGGCTGATTTGTTTTATCTGTTAAACCAGATCGTCAGTTCTTTGGGGAACAAAAAGCCCTGTCACATGAACTGCTACACACTATTTGTGAATTGTAAGAAATTGTTAGTGCTGAGAGCAGCATAACTGATTGTGAGGCTTTGGAAGAGCCGTGGTTTTTCAGGTCTGACCCCTTTCAGATGCATAACTGGGACACTGTTAGAGCTTCTTTACAAGTACAGTAAGAAATACCTGGCCAGGTTTCTGGGCTGAGTCAACAGTATGTTTTATTACTGTCTTTTCTTGGGGGATGATCAACACACAAGAGAGTCAATACTTGCCCATTTTCAATGCTCATGGAGTGCTCTAAGGGTAAGCACTGCAAAATCATTCTGTGCAGTTACGGTTCTATACACCTTTCTTTTTCCTGCCCCTTGTGCTCTAGCGAAGATTAGAAGTCTGTCCCCTGCTTACCTGCTCTCCCTGCTGCCTCACCTCTCTGATTGCCACACTCACACAACTCTTGGCCATCTTCTCTTCTGTGCCTTGTCCTTGTCTCTGCTTTTATAAAGATCTCTCCTTTTTTTTGTTGTTCTTTTTTCCTCTGGGATTTTCAGCTTTTATGTCCTTCAAGTGCAGCCTTTTCCTCTCCACTGGTAATGTTAGATCATCCAACCCAGTCAGTTTTGTTGTCCATGTTCAGACTGCAGTTTACACACTGCTTTGCAGAACAAATTCAGGGAAGGCTGAGCAGTTCCATCTGCTGGAAGGAGCTGTGTACCTGCAGTTCACAAAAAAATGATGAGAACACCCATCCTGTGTTAGGAGAACCTCTGAAATAAATGAGGGTTCTGCATCCCCACTTCAGCAATCTATGAGTTTCAGTCAGGGTTACATAGATCTTGTTGGGCAGCTGGCCCTTCCAATAACTTAAATTACAGCAGAGGTCAAAGGTAATGTGTTGCTAAGAGAGAAGCAGAGTTTTCTGGGCAAAGCACAGGCAGGGAGTGATGAGATGTGGTTTCTTTGCTTGTTCTACCATCTTTGAGCATGTTACTTAAGTCTGGTTGGGCCAGATTCTGCCAGTGTTACTGATGCTATAAAAAGTGCCTTGCTCCCTAAATAACATGGGGGAAATCTAAACTGTGGTAGTCTCAGAGCAGTGCACTAACTCAAGGTCATACCTTTTCCTCAGCTGTTCCATTGGCAGATCTCAGTGTCATCCATCCTTAGCATGCCCATTAGATCCTGAGAACACTGGGCCATATGAGAGAAAAGGATGATGTCACTACACTGTGACTAAATCTTAGCCTGAGAGTTTTCCAACCTCGTTATAGGGGAAACATTTTGCATGCCCCACAAATTGAAAAAGGCAGAAACCAGTGAATGAACATTTGGACCTCAGACTGTGCATGCTTAGTTACATCTCCAGTTAAGAAAGCCAGATGAAAAGCGTTCACAAAATGTCTGCTTCTTGGGGCCACCCAGCACAGATACCCTGCTCCCACAGAGTTTCACCATAATAAACACCTTAGTGGGTTTGTAAATAGGGTCCAAAGTTTCACAGGTGGATGAGACCCATAAACTGAACTATGACAAACCAGTTGAAGTCTGGAGAAGCCTTTGATGTGACAGGAGCACATATTCCACAGCTTCTGTGTAAAATAATTATTCAGTGGTTTTCTGTTTATTCTCAGACAGTAAGATATGTATTGAAAGAGACAAATATGTCAGAAAACTTATTCTAGGAATATATTCTTGATAGTAAAAGCACTTCATCCTTTGAGCTAATTTCTTGTCTTGCTACTTGCTATGGATGATGGCATCCAATAGAACTCCTCTCAGCTGTGTTGTAGGACTGGAATTGTTTGTTAAGCAGTTCTGCAGCTTTTAATCATGTGGGTGATGTCATGGATGACATTCAGCACACTAGTCTCAGTTTTACATAGATTGGGTATGTAGCTTAAGCCAGAGGCCTGTCAGGGGTGGACTGCCCGTTCTTTTCTCATTTTTAGGTAAAGACAAAGAGCAACTCATACACCTTTTCTGATCACTGAGAAAGTCTAGGGGATGGACTTATATCAAATGCCAAGTTTTCTGTGGTTCAAATTCCGTACAAATCCCAGAATTACTTGCTCATTGGGATTGTTCACATGTGTAATTTCATGTTAGTATGACTGCAGAGAGAATCAGGGCTACCAAGGCAACACCCTAGCAATGTTCTTTGTAGTATCAGTTGTATCTGTGGGAGAGAAAAAAGTGTTGTTTAAGCAAGTAGTCCTGTTCTGTTTCAAGGGAATTCCTTTTTGTAATGCAGTTAGGTGCTCCTAATTGTCAACAAAAATTTTCTGTCTGTCCTGTTGGGTTTTAATTGTTCTTTCAATGGAATGTTATTATTCAGAAACAAACAAGAATCTGTTCACAATGACATATCACGTCAGCCTTTCAACCGTGTACAGATTTCCTTATCCCAGGACTTCAGACTGTCAATACAGATTTATGGGTTTCTGTGGAGTGACACCAGATGCACAGAATGCAGGATCTGAAGTGCAGTAGGGATTTTGGCTGTACACAGTGGCACAAGAAGCAATACTGTCTTGTCCTCTTGCTGTTGTGGGAATATAACTGTTACAACTTTAAAAATTCCCACTGTTTTATTCTTCATCCTAATCTGGAGGGATACATTTCAAATGCACAGCTTTAAAGGACTAGGGTCTCTTGGTGCTCCTGTAGCTTTGCACTTATTTCTAATGCAGCCAACCAGCAGTTGTACCAGTTAAATGTCACCCCTGGCACCATTTTTGTCCTATTAACACAAGACCAAAATTGCATCTGGAGAAAAAGGCACTTCCTTGAGTCAGTATCCCAGACCCAGATGGCTTCAGTCAAACAACACAAAACTGAAAATTCCATGCAAGTCAGATCTGCATAGACACATTACCAGACACAGGAAAAATATTAATTTATAGCTTGGCTTTTTATTTTTGGTCCATGTTGTGTGCATTTTCCTTTTGTCTAGCTTCATGTTGTGTTTTCTTTTGTTTGTTTTCTCATGACTAGACTGCTTCTTTGTCAAAGATTCCTGCCTCAAAGTCTAGAGCAAAGTCATTGCTTCCTCCAAGACCCAGCTCAGCTTGCTCATTAACCACTAAAAGGGCCACTATTCTCGATACAGACAGTTACTATGTTCAGCCCTCCTCAGCAGGCCCAAGAGACTCAAAAACAGATGCTAAGGTAAGGTAGCAGAGTTTGGAGAGAGAGGTCGGAGATTGTAGGTAAACTCCATGGATCATATTTTCTACCACTGAATTTGAGTAATTCTTTGTGAAGCTTAAGTGGGATTACTTACATCCAGTGTCAGGAAAACTGATTACCAGGC
The DNA here is from genome assembly GCA_035583135.1 of Lophotriccus pileatus. NCBI lineage: Eukaryota > Metazoa > Chordata > Aves > Passeriformes > Tyrannidae > Lophotriccus > Lophotriccus pileatus. The sequence goes on from JAWWES010000002.1 coordinate 1,578,390, forward strand.
TACAAGACCTGTGCTTGAAAATGGATAAAAATGAAGGAGATTCATCAGAGGAGAAACAAAGTGACAAAAGTTATAACTAGAAAGACATATCTTCTTTCCATGGATGATATGGATGCTGCTTTATTGACTGCTAAGAAGTTATACCCATTTGCACGTGAGTAAGTGGTAAAGAACGGCAGGACTGATTTGCCTTCCAAGTTAAAAAAAAAAAGTAATTTTCAACCAGTTAATATTCTTTGAAATCTAATTCAGTCCCCAGTGTAGGAGGGAACAGTTCCAATCACCAGCAAAAAGGGCAGAATCCAAATGCTCCAGGAATCAAATTTAGTCAATGGATAGGACTTTGTTGAAGAAGTTGCAGGAAAACATGTTTGGCAGTCCATCCCACCTTCCCTTTGCTTACGTTTCACTTGTGTTTGAAATCTACATTATGCTGATTGACTATACCCATGTAAAATTTGTTTTCACTATTGCCTTCCATTTTCATTGTAATACAGTGCTTGCTGTGTCTTGTACTGATTGGGATCTTTATCAGTTGTTTTGGGGAGGAATGTCTGCTTATGCGAGACTGTCTTTGGCTGCACATTCCCTAAGTTCAAAAATATTCTAATATGCATGTCCATTGCTCTAATGGTAAAGAGAAGTTTACTTTACCATGGTAAAGAGAAGGTATGCACTGATGTCAAAAAGTAAAAATTTTTAGTATAGAAGGAAATAAAACACTAGAATTGATAATGCTGCACCGAAAAAAAACCAACCAAACTGTAGCTAAAAATTTTTCTCCATAAAAAAATCACAAGTAAGTTTTCAAAAATTAAAAAATCACACACAAAAATGAAAAAAACCCCACCCAACAATCTACTGTGAGGTGTATTCTGGGCACCCATAGTGCAGTTAGTTTGCAGGTAAACGCACACAGGAATTTCACACTTGAGTTTAAGAGAATTCTATTACTTTGAACTTGAGTTTGCATTAAAAGAAAACCTTGTTAAGAGCCCAGTGTGGAATCCATCCATATTTAGATCCAGGAGTGTCCATTTGTGTTTTGGGTAGCTCAGAAGATGATTGTTAGGCGTTCGGATGCAGTAAAAGAAGGAGCAAAGCAGACCATGGAAGGGGACCGGGTCCCCACGGGTTCCTGTGTGAGGACTAAACTGAGCCCACAGGATGAGGTTTCCCTCTCTGTATACAGACTGAGAGAAATCACAGCCCGCAGAGTGAGTTTTGAAAACTAAACCTTCCTTTTTTTATTTTACTGCTGTTAGGATGGAGTAAGCAAGAGTCCCGAGAAGCGTTCCTCTCTACCGAGACCTTCCTCTATCCTTCCTCCTCGACGAGGCGCATCAGGAGACCGAGACAGAGAGGAGAACTCTCTCTCCCTCACAGCTTCTCTTTCCTCCTCAGTACGACGGACCACCCGTATGTTTTCTTGCATATTAATGTTCTCCTGCTGTTGTGGGTGCTCCACCCTTGGTGGATTTGTCACATTGCCATATAGCATGATGTGTGCCTGCCTTTGACACTGAGGGATAGGTCTAGGGTGTGCTGATGGAAATCAGAACGCTGTAAACTGGTTTTGTTGAGATACCAAGTGCCTGAAACCAGGGGCAGGATGCACCTGCAGTGCCCAGAGCTGGGACTGCTGCCCAGACTGATCGCTGATAGTAGAAAATGCCTTTGCAGTGAGCACAGAGCTGGGTGAAGTATTTAACACACAACGCTTACAAACAGCAGCAAGAAATAACAAGTCAAAACTGAAGCAGGCAACACAGAATATTCTGATGGATCTTGGAAAAGTGAATGTGATAGTTACTGTCATTAATTTGCTGTTTCCCAGTAATTATCTCCCTGTGCTCTCATCCTATAAAATCTCTGCTCAGAATTGAGATGTTAGCTAGCAGGGTGACTCACTGAGGGAAGCTGGGATAGTGAACCAGCCAGGTCCTTTTATGAGGACCAAAGATACTAGCTCACAAGCAAAAAGGAATTACAGGTCAAAGAGAATTTTACCAAAACCCCCAGAATTTTCAGCTAGATTTGCGTTCAGCCCAGGCCTCAGAACCCACATGTGGCTTCCTACTTTCCAATAAAAATTCCTCTGTTTTCTCTCTTTAGAAACCAATTCAACCCTTTTTAAGACAGCTTAAGAGAAGTAGATTATTAATTCTGCAAAAAAAAGTCCTTTGAAATTCTTGTGTGATGCTCGAAGAGTAAAACAGAGACCCTTTGTAAGCAGAGTGCCCCCAGCTGCCACAGCAGCCCATTCTTCTGACGAGGAGTGAGGGGCCATTGAGCATTTGCCAATGTAGTAAAGAACCGAGGAAAGAAAAATAAATATACCAAAGCTGCAAGGAGGTGGGGGAAAAAATAATTCCCTGCCTGTCTCAGTTAGTACAGTGAGAGGCTTTAGGGTTGGTTTGGAAAGAAAAAAAATGTTCAGGGAAACTGGAGGTGAGGGGAGTATGTTCAGTGTATCTGATGAACAGTGTAGAGGAAAGAGTGTCTCCCAGACCACAGGGGCAGCAGTGCATTGGGTTTGGGCCACCACCATTGCGTAAACAGAACAATTAGAAAATACTTAAATAAGAATTTACTTACTGGATGCTTTAGGAAGGCCCATTGGATGTATAATTCCTGAACATCTTAAGGTGAAACGTAACATGCACCCATTTGACCTTGAGGTTTCCAGCCTTTGGGGGTTGCTTTGGTCTTTCTCTCCCTCAGTGTTCTCAGTGAAGCTTTACTTTAAGCAGCACAGGGAGATATCTCAGCTTCTGTTTATTTATATTCAAGAATTAGGAGCAGAGCTGGCTGCAGAAAGCACAACTAAACTGATCCTTCTGCTCAGTGGAAAGGACTGGCAATACCATAAACTCTGAATGAAACTGCTACAAAATTATATGGTTGTTTGGGGTTTTTTTAACTTGCATGCAGATGTATCTAGAATGTAATTTTATAAAGGTTGCCTCCTGTAATGGCTTTCTTTCACTGCACTAATGAAAAATAGTGAATGAATTTCACTAATGAAAAAACGTGAAGACATCTGCCCATCCACACAGCAGAGCTTGTGCACAGCTAAATGCCCACCCAGGGTTCTGCTGCAGATTGCCAGCAGTGGCGTGTGACCAGCAGCAGCCAGGCACTCAGAGCCTTTAGTTTCAGGAATACCATCAGAATTTGTCCCACTCTCTATTTTAATGCCCAAATCCATTGAAATGGGTGACAGTGCTCTTACTGGCTAGTCAGGTTGTTGACTGGATCAAGTCGCAAAGGTTAGATTCCAAGGGTGCTTCTCATCCTTTCCCCAAAAGGGAAATAAGTGTGGTGATGTGCCTTATTTAGCAAGCTTTGCAGAAAGCACAGGTGTTGTGGCAAGCAGAGCTATGTTACAGAGTGGAGAGCTCAGTGACTGTGTGTGGGCAGGAGCTCAACCTCGCGAGGCAAGGTAACTCCTGGCAGGTTCATTAGCGAAGGAAGACACGGAGACACACATCCAGGCTGCTGTTCCAGCAGTAGCACAGCCATCTTAGAGCTGTGTCTTATTGGCACACAGAAGTGGTCTTGGGAGTACAAAGGGAAGAAGAGATGTATTTCTGTGTCCCTAATGCTGTTTTTCTTTCTTCCCTGTAGGATCAGAGCCAATTCGTAGCAGAACAGGCAAAAGTGGAACTTCTACCCCCACTACTCCTGGCTCCACTGCCATCACGCCAGGGACACCACCCAGCTATGCCTCCCGTACCCCAGGCACCCCGGGGACACCCAGCTACTCCAGAACCCCCCACACTCCTGGGACCCCCAAATCTGCAATACTGGTACCTACTGAGAAAAAAGTTGCCATAATTCGCACTCCTCCTAAATCTCCAGCCACTCCAAAGCAGCTACGAGTTATTAACCAGCCTCTACCTGACCTCAAGAACGTCAGGTCCAAAATTGGATCAACGGATAATATCAAATACCAGCCTAAAGGAGGGCAGGTAAGGATTCCGCTGAGGATGTTCATCCTTGTGCGATTAATCTTATGTGTGTGCACCTTTGGGATAGGTGTGGGATAGAAGCCATTTTAAGTCACCTTGCAAAGCTACTTGTATACTCCATGTCCCTTGGTTGTTTAAGTAATGTTAAATGGCACGGACAAGGACAATTTTCAGAAAGCATTTTGTGACCTGAAAATTAGCAGTGCCTCATTGAGACCAGTTGAAAAAAATTCAAACAAGAGTTTGCTCTCCATGCCATAGATGTGTTTTAGCCTGAGTCTCTGCAGTTGCTGCTTACTTAGTTTTCGTCAGTAGCAGCAAATAAGAGAGATTTGGTTTAATTTAAGCAAGTTGAAAGTCAACCCAGATAGATGTTAGCAGGATTACACAGCACCACTGCCCTTTAATGTGCCATTTTATATGACATGTGCATTGTGTTGGGTGAAGTTAATGAGGGTTGCAGTCTCCAACCCAGTAAATCCACCCTAAGTTAAAGATGGTGGAAGGAGGCAGACTGAACTGCTCTTCTTGCTGCAGGGTTTGAATAAGCAGGAATAGGGCTTAAACTGTATAAACTAGAAGATATTTGTAAGAAAAGTGTACACGTAAGAATGTGTAATAAGACAGACCATGATTTTCTATTCTCACTGTCTGAAAGAACAAGAATTCTGTGACATGTTGATGTGACTAAAGCTGAAAAAAGACGTAATTTCATACCTTGCTGTTATGCAATGAAGCACATTGTCTTGAGGATTGCTTTCAGCTAAAGACTGAACGTGTGTGTGGTGGCAAAGTCAAAGGATCTCAGAATGGTTTGGGTTGAAAGTGACTTTAAAGATCACTTAGTTGCAACCCCCTCCCATGTGGCCTTGAACACTTGAGGAATTGGGCATCCACCACTTCTCCGGATAGCCTGTGCCTCACCACCCTTGCCATCAAGAATTTCTTCCTAATATCCAATCTAATCCTGTCCTCTGTCATTTTGAAGCCATTCCTCCTTGTCTTATCGCATACTCTTGTCCAAACTCCCTCTCCAGCTCTTCTGTTGCCCCTTAAGGCACTGGAAGTAGCTCTAAGGCCTCCATGGATTCTTCTCTTCTCCAGGTTGTTCTCCAGGCTGAACAACCCCAGATCTCTCAGCCTGTCTTTGTAGCTCCAGCTCTTGGAGCATCTTCATGGCTGTCCTCTGAACTTGTTCCAGCAGGTCCATGTCCTTCCTGTGCTGGGAAGAGAGCTGGATGCAGTACTGTAGGTGGGGTCTCACAAGAGTGGAGTAGAGGGGCAGAGTTTCCACCCTCCACCTGTGAGTCTCTCTTCTTTTGATGCAACCTGTGACACAGTTGGTTTCTGGGCTGTGCATGTACATAGCCAGGGCATGTCCAGCTCTCATCCGCCAGCACCCCCAAGTCCTTGTTGGCCAGGCTATTCTCACTCCATTCTGTGCTAGGCTGTATTTGTGCTCAGGATTAGCCCAACCCTGGAGCAGAACCTTGAACCTGGCTGAAATCCCGTTACTACAGACAGGAACTTTGGAAAGGGCAGCAAACATACAGGCTTTTAACTCAGCAGAAGCTTTTGGAGGCTGAGGGAAGATCAGAGAAGCAGCACCATAAATCTTCCTGAGGTATGATGCTTATACCTTCTTCTGAAGACTCTGTGCTTGATGTCCTGCCAAGCAGAGCTATAGCCAGAGTAGTAGTCTGCAGTAGTCTTCACTCATTTTTGGGCAATGCAGAAATGCTAACACAGGTGGCATTAAAAGCCAAAATCATGTCCAAGCAATTTATCTTTCTATTTGAAAGAACTATTGCTCTGGCTTACAGGATGAAGTAATGCATTCTATTAATGTTTAAAGACTTCTAAACCCAAATATATAACCTGAAAGAAATCCTATTTTATTTAGAAACAAAGAGGCTGAATGAGGAAAGACTATAGCTTAACCAACATTTATGCTAAAAATTTGAGTGTATTGATGCATTTTTTGTAAAGAATACCTGAGTATTTCGTATTGATTCCAGACAGAACCCTATGACGAAAACACCCAGAGCCCTCAGCTCCCTTTTACTTCCCTGGGGTTGCTGAGTTAGAGCAGTGGCAATGTAAGTGCTGTATGAAAACTTCTCAGGCTCTTCCAGGGACAAGACATCAGGGTGAATAACATGCTCCCCATTCAGCTGTCCTGAAAACAAGACATTCCAGAAGCTGGGTTGCACAGTGTTTCCAGAACAGACCCATATATATATATATGTATCAGTTTGGGAATCCACAGTGGAACTTAGAGAACAGTGAGGTTTGCCTAATGCTGTCTCAAAAAAAAAAAAAAAAAAAAAAAAAAATTGGATAAAACTTAGCATTGCAGCCCTATGCCTACTGCAGGTCTTCCAGAGAAGAAGAACAAGCTTATCTTTTAAACAGGAAGGTATCTCTTAGGTGTTGATCCTATTTTCATGGTAAATTACCACATTCAGTGCTTTCCAGGATTTGGACAGTAGCCAGTTACTCATAAAATCAAGAAAATAATGCCATAGCAAAGGTGGTTCTGCCTTTATTTTGACAGGTGTTGGTGTAATTATTTTGTATGGGATCCTCTCCTGTCTGACATATTGTGTAGCAGATGGTTACAGTGCAGGGGCTTCAGAAATAAGAGTGCAGATTGGGCTTCTCCATTAGCATTCCTGATGACAGGCCCAGCTGCTGGACATGGGGCCAACACCAGCACCATGGTAGTCTGTCCCCCTCCTCCCTGGTACTCTCTTTGGACCATAACAACTGTACAAGACCAGGGACCCACAGCAGGTTGTATTTCTTTGTTCACACCATGCCTAGGCAGCTGCGTTTCCTTAGCAGTTCTAAAGAACTGCACAGTGTTTGCTGGGCAGTGAAGGATGGCACGGCAGCTGGCATTTCTCTCCTGCAGGCATCACGGGGGATATCTCCTGAGTGGACACAATGTCTCTGAAGTTAAAGCATTGTTCCAGTGGTGTGTGGCCACTTAGCTGTGAGTTGAGCAAAGAGAGACTCACTGAGTTTTTCCTTTATGTCTTGTTTATGCCATAGTTGCACAGTCTAGACAAGAGGTTTTAGGATAATTCTTCTCTAGTTCCTGCAGTTGAATTTTATAGGGTGTCTGAGAGGAACACATGAAAGCTAATTTCATTTCCTTATGTCTGCTTACTTCTTTAACGTCTGGTAGCAAATATTGCCCTGGCTGAAATGAGCTGTTCTTGGCTATCTGCTCTTAGTGTTGATACATGAAACAAACAAAAAGCTGCTTTATAACCTGCACTGGAAGTGCTGATAGCAACAACCACAGGAAAAACAAGCAGATAAAATGCCAGCATATATCTGGGCAAGTTAAGTACATAAACATGACAGGCAAATCACTAAAGAAATACAGATATGCAGCCCAGAAGTGTCATTTGGAGACAGACTATCCTTTTACTGGGGGCGTATCTGAACCTGGCACAAGGGTTTTTCTTAACTTTGAGCTGTCCTAGAGAAAGCTGCTCTCTGAAACTGCCAGAGGCTGAGGTGCAGAACTGCAGAAGCAGGGGATGTTTGAATGCTAAATAAATCAAGAACTGCAGTGCTTCAGCCTTGAATTTCATCAAAAGCTCATTAGATAGACTGATCTTAACTTCAGTCCTGACTTGTCAGCCACAGAAACAAAAGGTGAGCAAGTGTTCCACCTGACAGGGGTGGTGGGGTAGTATGAAGAGCATGCTTCTGGGTGAAGAAGGAAGCTAACTGTGCACTGCATTAAGCTTCTACTAGGAATAGATGGCTTGAGATGTGTTTAATTGGTATTCTGCAGTCTGGAGAAATGAGGCCTTCTGTGCTCTGTGATGCAGCCAGTAGGTGGTTGTCTGGTTTTCTCTTTATAGTAGAGTATGGTGAAATGTATCGTTCTTGGCAGAGCTCAGAGGTGACTTGCTCATGGGTATGTCTGCTGGGCTTCAGATGGATTTTCACACTGCATCAGCTGTGGAGGAAATGCTGTGCTTTCAAAAGTAACCCATTTGCATCTGTTATTTCTCAGACAGCCCAAGGGAAGCATGGGGGAAGGGGTTAGAAATCTATTTCAGATGTCAAGACTGGTTGGGGTTCATTTTTTTGGTTCAGATTTTTTTCCTCTTCTTGAAATTCTGTCTATGAATGGGTGTTGAACCATATTGGAATACAGAAGTCCACTACTTGAGTCTTCTCATTATTGACAAGACAAGGATTTATAAAGCATCATAGGCCAGCAACCAAAGATAAAGTCAACCTAGATTTCTTTTAATTTACTCTTAAAATACATATGTAAAATCTTAGCCATGGGCAAGAGCTTCAGTGGATGAGAAGTAACAGAGCTTTGTGAAAGCGAATGAAGCTGTACAGAGTAGAATGTCATGCATAACCTTTAAAATGTCACTAGGTATAGTGACAGCCAGGAACTTTTTAAGTAAGATGAGACTGAAAAATTAAATACCTAAGCCATGTTGAAGAATTAAATGTTCCCTGAAGGCTTTTAGAAAGATTAGGAACTTCATCATCTTCTCTAAACTGTAGACAACAAAGTGCAATTAGTCATGGGTCAGAAAGTTTAAACAACTACCAAACACTATTCAGTAGAGACCCTTTTCAGAAGCCACAAGAATTCTGGAATGGAGAACAGGCATCTGCATAAGATGATAAAACAGACTGGCACAGGGAAGATATCTCAGAGCTAGGCAGAGGGGGAGGTTTGGATGGGTATCTTTTGTAGTCTTTGCACAACTTTTTGTTAGCTTCAAAATCAGTTGGAATGGCAGGAGAGTTTCCCCACCAACCCCCCCCACACACACACACCCATCTCCACAATTTACCACGCAGTCTGCAGAGAACAGTAGACTTCTTGCACGTTCCCTGCCTCAACAACAGCCTGCCAGGATGCAGAGTCAGTGCAGGGACAGACAGAGCTGAGAACGTCCTGGAGAAATGAAGGTCAGAACTTCTCAGTAATTTCCCCTTGAGGTGGCATCTTATAAATGCTCCTCCTCTTGTTTCATGTGTCTTTGCACCACCTTATGAACACTGATGACTGCCCAAAAATTAATCTGACCATCTAGGTTGCATATTTTCGATGCACTGGCTGGTGAACCCTGAAAGGTGGTGGAGAATAAGGCCTAGCAAAATGTGCAGTCTAAGCTGTTGCTGGGTCCCTTCTCCCATCCCCTTCTGGCACAATTGTGAGTTTTTCCCAATCCGTTGTGATTTGCGGCATAGTTGAGCCAAAACCATTTTGGCCCAAGTTAAGAGAACGTCCCTGAGAGGGCCAAGCTTGGTGCCCTCCCCAGCCAGAGGCACAGGAGGCAGCTGTACAGAGAGGTGTGGACAGTGTGTAACATGGCTGTTGTTATGGTATGTGGCTAGTGAGAGACCAGGAGGAAATTGTTTCCACACTGTTGGCTGCACTTACTGGAGTAAGTTTGTGCATTTGTCAAGTCAACAATTCAAAACTGTAAAGTAAATTTATCTCTGTCAGTCTGGGTTTTTATTTTCCTTTGCACATTCCTAGCTTTGGGGATTTGCAAGACACATGAAGGAATTTATTCTGGACTGAAAATTAGAAACTGATTCATAACTTGTTAGTTGCAGATCTACAAATGCCAAGAGAAATTAGGAGTTTCAGGTACACCTTCAAAACTCTGTCACAGCTCATAACCGTAATTTTTCAAGTTTCCAAAATTTAGAATTTTGGCTGATTATTGCATATTAGACAGAAATAACATCTTACAGCTCCTGTGTTCAGACTGCACTCATTTAATGGAAGGTTTGCCTGAGTACAGTCTGTATAGTTAAGCCTTGAATTATTCTGGATAAAAACCTAGATCTTCTTCCTGACTCACATTTTAGAAAAATGAAGCAATCACTGCCAGGCTTTAGGAAGTTTCAGATCTGACATTCAGTTTCTCTGTGGCTGTTGCAGAGGAACATCACTGCTCTACCTCAGCCAACTGTAAAACGCGCCCTTGAGGGCAAACTGTGAACCAGAATCAGGAGGGTTACAAGCAGTCTTACAGGGCTCTGGTCATTAACAAAACTCCCACTGACTGCAGTAACCACACACCGATGCTTCTCCCTCTTTTGAAAGCAGTGAGGAGCAACGCCCTGATTTCTGCTGGTCAGGTGAGGTGTGTTCAGTCTGTCCAGCTAGAATTGAAGGTACCACTTCCTGGACGATTCAGTATCCTTCCAACAACTGCAGTTGGCACCTTAAGCAACCAGTTTCAACTCTTAGCTGGCTCATGTGAGAAGAGTCAAATCTCAGCCGTGACGTACCATGGATCATTGTTCTCTCATTAATAACCAGGGGAGAAGCTCTATTTTTTCCTAGAGTAAATGGAAATTACCAGGATGTAAATTCCTGTGAAAGTCTGAGTCATCCCAGCAGTGAGCTCAGCAAGGGAGGCATTTTCAGCTGAGCTCTAACTAGTCTAGATTTAAGAAATAAAATGAGGAAGGTTGTTCTTTTGGGAAAAATGTTTGGACACTTCATAGTCTGGATCAGAGCCGTTTCGTCATATAATAGTGTTCTGTCTTGCATAAAAAAGGTGAGAAAAAGTTTGTTATGTTAGATGGGAAAGGGCAAGAAAGAAAAGGATAGAAACCTTGGGTTTTGTTTTGGAAATTTGGATTTGAACAATAAAAAGAGATGCTAAGGGACATATCTTCTGAGCGTTAGGAAAGCCAGCCTGCAGGAAGGATGAATGCAAGATATTTTTGAACTTGAACCCAACCACCTAATTGTCTCCACTATTCTGAAGTAAAGAAATTCCAGACATAGTGACTCAAAACTCATCCCTTCTCAAAGATAAGGAAACTGCTTTGAAACCTGTGCTACCTAATGCTCAACAGTTGATATTTGAAGCTATTAGTACTCTTTCCATGAGTAGGGACTCTTGTGTCTAAAACTGAAGTATCAAACTCTGTAGTTTAGCAAAATCTGTTGTTTATTTTTTGTTGAAGGGAGTACTAAACCAAGGATCCCCTGTTTTAGCTGAATTAATTGCACTCCCAAGATCTTTTTTATTTGGTGTGTGGGAATCTTCTTCAATAATTTTTACCATTCTTTTTTATCAGCTCCCCAGCTTTAGTGAGGAGTGAGATTGTTTATTGACTGTAAACTCTTTGGCATGAAAAATGGTCATTTCACTTTGTACTTTTCAGCATAATTATGGAAAACCTTTCAGTGTTTCTCTACAGGCCTTTTCTCCCTTTATTCGTAGAGATGATACATTATTGTACATTACATTATTTTGCCTGTGCTATATCCAGCACAGCCTTTTATTTTGAATTTCAGTAGCCTGTGGGCTGGCAGCCTCACGGGTGTGTGTATCCACTAATTCCAGGAGTGCAAAGGCTGGACACGATCACGAGCTCTGTCTGTAGGTGTGGAAAGTCTGAGGCACAGTTTTCCTCTTCAAGGACTTTGCTTGGCCAGTTAAATACTTTACCCCTCCCTTTCCTCTACCTCTAGCCTCTGCCAGGAGTATGAAGACTGTAGTATCATCTGTCCTTGGCAGCTTATAGATTTGGAAGCACTTGGAACTGCCTCTTGATTCTAATCAGGCTTTAACCCTAACCTCGCTTCCTGTGCGAATTCTTGTATCACTCCATCCCTGTATTAGCAGAAGAGCAAACACAGAAATAATGTCTAGTTCCTGGGATACAGCTCTGTCAAATTGCTGTGGTAAATAGAAGGAACCTGCCCTTTTTGATAAGTTGCTAGGAGTCTGGGAGCTTTTTCCAATGTCACAGCTCAACAGCATGTTCAAGCAGCAAGTGGAGTCAAGCTAGAGTATTTTTAAATGCTTTAGGCAGAGTGTTTGTGGTAGAGCTTCTCAGAGGCCCTAATTGAAAGGCAGGGAGTACATAAATCATCAGCTTCTTGGAAATTATATTCAGAGCCTGTAATTTCGTCAGCATCACAATTTTAGTTCTTCAGATATCTTTGTTCTGTTGTGTACCAATGCAGTATGCAATAGAAGGGAAGCTGTTTATGGATTCTCTGCCTAGATTCTGATAAGTTAGGGGCTTTTCCTTCCGTTGTGAAAAGCAGCTGAACTGAGTGATTCTAGGCAACAATGGAACATAATTCCTTCTCTTGCATAAGCAGCTTTTAGTCATTGATGTTGTCTTTAGCAGTGAGGCACAACCGAAATAAATACTCTCTGGCATTTCTCTGCCTTCCCCTCAGTGTTTCTACAAATTTCTGCTCATTGTGAACCTGGTAGTGCAGTACTAGAAGAGGAGGACCTCGAGCAGGCCCCTGGACTGCCAGCTGTTGTATGTAGAGACTTTGAGCTCCAAATTCACTTTCTGTTAACAAGGGACATATATCTAACTGGGGGATTCACAGGTTTTGCCAACCTGTCGTCTTTTCCTCAGGCAACCTGTCCTCTCATCCTTAACCCAAAAGCATCCTCTCTGGTCTAGTGTAGGTGTTGCCCTTGGACCACAGCCCCTGGCTATTCCGATTGCCAGCTGGGGCCAGTGTATGTGGGAAACTAATTAGTTTACCCTGCTGAGAGCAGAGCAAGATATGCCTCATTTAGAGAAACACTTGGTTTCCTCACAGGCTACCCATAAATACCCTGCATTGCCCAGAGCTCTGACAGGCCGCATTCAAGCAGCACAGGAGGTGTTGGAGCACAGTGTCTTGGTCCTGCTGGGGACCTCTAGAAGCAGCGTGGGTCAGTGAGGCAATACTGTGAGCATGCTGGCACGTAGTCTGCCCTGAGCTTCAGTTCTGGACCATTGCTGTGGAGTCACAGAGTAGGGGGCAGGTCTGTCACACTTTCAGGGCTTCACACAGAAGCCAGTTTTCCCTTGGGCAATATGGTTTTGTAGAATAAACATAGCATTGTCTGTAAGGCTTTATTTTTCCACTGTGGTTTAATTTCATGCACTTATGACATGCTGAGGAACCTCATCTTGGTCTTGATCAAAATACTGACTTCCAGGCCGTGTCCAGTGTACTTGCACAAACCAGCATCAGATCAGAAGAGTAGGTACCCATTTCAGACTGGCAGGTCAGAACAAGAGTTACTGTCAGGACATTATCTTGTTGGGATGTCTAGTGAGTGTGATTGGAAAGCAGTCCTGTTTTTGCCATAGACTGAAATGTTCCCTTTCCTGAATAAGAGTATGAGCAGGCTTGATCTGTCATTTAACTTGCAGCACAATTGAAGTGCCTGTATGTATATCCCTGCCCCACCTCCACCCTCACACAAGAGGTACATCACATTCAGAACATGGAGACCTTCCTGGTGAGTTATGTTGTTTGTGTTGTCTCTATTGCAGGCAGCTGCATCATGTAATTCCTTTCATCAACTGCCATCATGAAAGTTTCCAATTTTCTTGTTGTAGCTCTGTTCCCTTGGGGAGGCAGTTCCAGAGTCTTCCTGCTCTGATAGTTACAAATTTCCCTCCAGATTGCAGCTTAAAATGATTCACAGTCAGTTTACACTCTTTGTTTGCAAGCCAAAGTTTCTCCTTTCGCCTAAAGAGTTCCAGTCCCTCCCTGGTAATCTCCCTCTTCCATTTACAGTTGGATTTCTCAAAGGAGACAAAGCTTCTGCAGTCACACTGGCTGGCAGTGTCAGCACTCCTCAGCACCTTTGCAACTTGATGGCCAAGTTCAACCAGTGCTGGCAAGGGAGCCGTGGTGAGAAACACAGGCGGTCCCTCCTCGCTGAGTGACAGTTGTTGACTGGGCACAAAATGGAAACTCAGCATAACACTGTCGTTGGGGTAAAGGCAGTGATAACTCAGCCCTTCTCCACAGAGACAAACAATTGGCTGGTTGTGTATTAGCTTCTGTTTGCCCAGTCAGGCAAACCTGGAAGAAAGCTTGGGAGATACTGCTGGCAAGAGGGGATAGGCCTTGCTGAAGTATATAGGATTGAGGAATTAAGCAGTTTAACAAGCTTAATCTACAGGAAACAGGGCTCCATTCATTTGTAGAACTCTTAGTTACAGAGGGCAGTCATGATTTAAATACGTGCAGGAATACTGATATATTCCAGGAAAGGGAGAAACAGATCATCAGGGAAAACCTGGATCAGTGCAGTCCCTCCCTGTGCCAGATGACCATGCCAGATAATCACATCCACATCACTCAGCTCACTTCAGCCCTCAGCGCAGGAGATGAATGATACACGGGTCTCCTGCTTGTCCCACTCACAGGGGTATGTTCCAGCCAGTGAGAGGATAATTGAGATGATTTGTCCTTCACATATCTAGTAGCCAGGTCCGTGGGCCACAAGACTCATAAACTGTCAGACTCCTGGGTGCAAATCAACCTTTAGGCACTTGATCCAAGACACCCTTTCAACTTTTCACCTTATTTTGGTTCCATTTTAAGCTACAGGCCCCCAGTCCACAGTGCTGAGGTCTTGTCATGACCCTAAGTCAGCATTTTCAGAGCAAGTGCATCCCTGTGGCCATGGCTAAGAGGTGCTGCTGATCCATCGCTGAGAGAGATGTGCTCAGAAAGTGCTAGGAACGCTTTCTGTTTTGCCCAGTTGTGTCTGGCCTGAAGCTGTCTGGGAGCTAGATCTGACTGCACATCTGATGTGTGTCTCTGTAACTGATGTGACATCTGTCTTGTATAGTGGTGGGATACATTTTTAAACAGTATATTGAGAGAAAGCACAGGCATAACACTCCAAAGGCATTTGCTTTCATGTTTCACTGTACATTGGTTTACTTGGATGGATTAAGTAGATGGGAGGGAGAAAGACAAAAGTCAGTTTGTCTCCTGAAAGAGACCTACCAGTTTGCTGGTGCTGTCATGACCATTATTGCTGAGCAGGCCATCACCAATTAAAGCAAGTTTTTTGCTTTAAACTAAAAAGTTTAAGTTAAAAAAAACCCTTAACATCCTAATGGTTTGACTTAGTGGTTATGTTGTATGTACTAAGGGGGACCCATGAAAGATCTTGCTGCAAAGAAATTGTTCACATTAGCTGCAGCATGTGACCCTCTGAACATTTCATCTTGGGAGTATATTGAGCTTTAGTCAAGGGTGTACTCCACGTGCTCAGCACCAGAGGATTCAACTTGCTATCTAAATGTGCCTTTATCCCCACTGCAGGAGCAAAAGCTGCAAAATCCAATATCCCTGTAAGGGGGAAAATAGTCTTTCCCTAATTTTGAGAGGTGAGGCACAGAGGGGAGTGACTTGCCTCAGATTTGTGAGGGAACCTGGGGCACTTCAGGGACATGAACCCAGGAAGCAGAAACTGCACAGGGTTCTGCTTCCTCCCACTGACTGCTTCGGCTGTTTAGCAGCTGCTTGTGTTCCTGGAGTGGTGAGAAGAAGCTGCAATAAGGAACCCTAGTGTGCCTTTCCCTCTCTGTTATCTCAGTAGTGAGTGGTTGGTCACTGTGGGTTCACCTACAGCAGCAGCCAACAGGACTGTGCTAAGCAGTATGTCAGTGAAGGCTCCAGAAGTGCCATTTAGCAAAATGAAGACATAGTGAGCCAAATTCTGTGGCTTTCTGTACAGGAAAGAGTCTAAATTCATATTGAATATTAATACTTAAAGATAAAATTCGATGTAACATTTGAATAAAGATTTCACGTTTAACCCAGAGAAATAATATGCTGCATGGGTGGCACTCTGGTGCAAAAAAGGTAGGTGCAGCCTTGGCCAAAACACCTTCTCAGACACCTAGACCCCCTAATACTGGTGAGCATAAACCCCTGTCCTTGCTCAAAAATAAGTCTGAAAGTGGTGTTAGTCAGGTGTGCAGCCAGTTGTCCCTGCTGACTAGTACCTGCCATCTAGCTGCACATCATTCCTGGGAGTACAGTCACTGGTGGCACCTGAGTTCTGCCAGATGGAGGAACCGCTTTGCCATGGGACCAAGCATGGGACACCATGGCCTGCCCTTCACAGAGGTCACCTCCAGGCACTGTCATATGCCTGCGGTGCATTTGTGGCTAAGGCAGCGTCTTAAAAATGTGGGCTTGTGGCATGTGTAAGGAAGGCTGGCACCATCAAGGGAAAAGCAAAGACCTAATCCTGTTACGTGAAGAGACAAAGAGCACAGGGGAGAAGTACAGTGCTGCTAACACTGCAGAGTTGTTGTACCCAACTCTATGGCGAGCACCAGAAGTCGAGAAGCAGGGATTGCAGCTGTAGGTTTCCAGATGATGTTGTTTTCTGTGTTGCCCTTTGTTGGTGATGGTAAAGAGGGAGAGCGGTAGAGAGCTCTGACTTCAGTTTAATTAATTTTGTTGATCCCCTTTCACAGAACACTCTGAGGTCTGTTATATGAATGTAGCTGCTGTTGTGGCTATATGGCAGAAGGAGGGTGGTGGATATACCTCAGGATTTCAACCTGTGCCTGAGCTGGCTAGATCTTGCATTTCTGCATCAAATGCTGAATCTGGGGACAAGGGTTTCCAGCTTTTCCATATGGCCAGTTGAGCAGCTACATTGAGTATCACTTAGTAGAGCCTAGGACAAGCTGTCCTAGGACTGTGCCCAGTCCAGGAAAGCAAGGAGTTCTTTAAGCTTTTCAGGGAAAAGCCAATTCTCAGATCTCTCAGTATAAAAATTCTCCCATTTGTATTTCACCACCCCTTTGTGAGGCAGGAAAAAAAGCAGCGTAGTATGTTTTAGAGATGCTGTGAGAACATACTAAGCATGGAGACTGTCAAGGTTTACTTTCTCACGTTGCAATGCAAGTGTCAGACGGAGTCACAGGAGGAGGCAGAATGACCCTGGCTCCCTCGTCCTGCGCCACAACTGAGTGTGTGTATGGTATGTAGTAAGTTACTTCCGATTCCTTTTAGGTTAGGATTTTAAACAAGAAGATCGATTTTAGCGATATTCAGTCCCGGTGTGGTTCCAGAGATAACATCAAACATTCTGCAGGGGGAGGAAATGTAAGTAGTATGGACACCCTCTGGACAGACATTTTCACTGTGGTGGTCTCACACAGCCAGACCCCTCTGTTTCCCTTCCTCTGAGCACTATTTTCCTTCTCTCTGCTGTTTCACATGTGAGTCTGGTCTGGTAGTCATGTGAGCCTTGTGTATCAGTGGTGGCCTCCTGATCTTTCTCTGCAGAGCACACTTTCCCGGAACATGGACAGGGAGGGGAAATGAGAAAAGAAGGGTTATCTTTAAATGCCCAAGGGTGCTGACAGTGAAAGTGCAGTGTGAGCCAAAGGTTCAGTGCCTTTCATGGGAGCAGCCCAAGAAAGTAATTTCCAGAAAGAGAGTGCAGCTCACAGTGAGACTCCAGCCTCTGGTTTGGGCTTCCTCAGCTAACCTTTCAGTTACGTGCATCCAGCAGAGGGGAAGAAGAAAAATAAGACATAAGGACAAAGAAAGCTCAGAGAGGGGGGTGTGGTGTGATCAGCCAGTGTGCTGAGTGCTCATGCCGCAGCATTATTCCAGTATAACAAACTGAGATTGCTCGGGGTTTGAGCAGACACCCCTTGATTCCAGCAGGCACTCTGGAATATCTTCAGGTGGCTAGAACCAACCTGCTGGAAGTGATCTCCCCTCAGATGGAAGAGCTGACGGTGTGGGCATGTCTGACCCAAACACGTTCAGTACAGCCGCCGGTGCTGGCTTAAGTCACTGCTGGTGCTGTGAGCAAAGCAGTGGTATTGCAGTCATCCTGCAGCTCCTGGCCTGGCTGGGAGGGGCTGTGACTTGAGGCCTGCCAGCACAGCCGCTGTGGCTGTTGCTCTCGGGTGAGCACCGAGCCAGCTGGCTGAATACCAACCTGCTCAGGTACAGCTGCAGGAGGCACACGTGTACATTCATCAGGCTCTCCAGAGCGGATTGACAGGAAGTGCATAACGTATTAGATGCAGAAAAATATGAAACAGATGGTGGAGATAAAACCAGTCACCAAAATATCCTGGTTGCCAGGATGCACATTCAAAAGCGAAGCAAATGGGATGGGTCCTGCTGCGTGCACGGCTTTGGAGCACCCACCCTGAGAGGAGGAGGCTCAGAAACATTTTAGAAAGAACGCACAAGCTGATCTGCTTTATCCTCCTCTTCGTTTTGCTAATAGTAGAGCTTAACCCAGCTCTGTCATCTCCCTAGGTGTGAGGGAAGCTTGCTGTATTAATCCAGGTGTTTCTTCCTTGGTGGCGTGATCTGTTTTCTACTAATAATTTCTCCTTTTCCAGTGGTTTGTAGAGGCTTGGGCTCCTTCTCTGCAGGGCTTGGATTTTTCTTCTTTTATTCATTCCTGTAATTTGTGCATTTGTGCACTTTTGACAGGTACAAATTGTAACCAAGAAGATTGACTTGAGTCATGTGACTTCCAAGTGCGGCTCACTCAAGAATATTCACCACAAGCCAGGTATTGTAGAAATTTCTGGGTTATGGGACAAAGGAAAGACCTAATCTTGTTATGCAAAGGTGAAGTCATGGATGATACCACTTTCTTTTACAGTCCAAGAAAAAGTAAATACACTTTGGTAATAAAAATACACTTAACTACTCAACTAAATATTTAAAGACATAAAGTTGTAGAACCACAGAGGTGATAAAAAAATAATGCCAAAGGATGCTGCTTTGGCATAATATTGAATACAGACTGAAGTCAGCAAAATACTTAAGCATGTACTTAAATCCCATTAAAATCAGTGGGGCTGCAATACATGTTTACAATTTGAATGTGTGTTGAAGGTTTTATATTTGACTGAGCATGCAGAACAGTATTCTGTGCTTCTCCAAAACCATTAGATCTCAACTAAAAGGAAAGTAACGTGAGTGCACCCATGTGCGTCAAGTCACACTTTCTCCCACACCATTGCAGCCTCTTAATCTGTATTTCCTTTTCCATTGTAGGAGGTGGGCGTGTGAAAATTGAGAGTGTGAAACTGGATTTCAAAGAAAAAGCTCAGGCTAAAGTTGGTTCACTGGAAAATGCCCACCACGTTCCTGGTGGTGGGAACGTCAAGGTAAGGGAACAGCCATCAGAGAAAACGCCTCCACTGTGCCCCTGGCCCGGTGAAATCAGAGTTGTGAATTCAGCTACAGCTCTGAATTGAGTCGGAAACATCTGCCTGTCCTCCTTCAAGCACACTCACGTGCCAGTTTGTTCCCTTTGAAATTTAGAGCGACCAATCTCGCATCCACGTCTAAGCTGACAGTGAGTCTAAAGTCTTGTGGTTTGTGCACTGACTTTCCCCCTAAAGATTATCCTTGCTTGGGACTGTTGGACAGCATAGGTATGATCTGAGATTGGGACTGCTTCATGAAACAGGAGGAAAATATCCTGAAAGTAAGATCACTCCCACAAACATTTGAAAATGCAAATGTTGGAAACAAATCAGTTTTGTTTCCAAAAGAAATGTTTTTCATAAACATATAATGTTAATGAAATTCACAGCTTGGGACAGTGGTATTGCTCATTAAAAATGTCCATCAGAGACAGAAATGGTTAAGAGAGTGTAGCATAGGAAGTCAATATCTATTAAACGAGGTGAAAAAATGATCAGTTTGAATTATTCAAAGGAATAATCCTTCTAATAATTCAAAGCTTCAAACCTTCTAGGAGTTTTTAAAAGTAAAAATGATGCCCAAGGGATGCTCTGTAACAGGATAATTTGGTGCATATATATAACGTGTGAAATTCTTTACTTTCCTGGAGCAGATTGACAGCCAGAAGCTGAACTTCAGAGAGCACGCTAAAGCCCGTGTCGACCACGGGGCTGAGATTATCACACAGTCACCAGGCAGGTCCAGCGTGGCTTCTCCACGTAGACTCAGCAACGTCTCATCCTCTGGAAGCATCAACCTGCTCGAGTCACCCCAGCTTGCTACCCTCGCTGAAGATGTCACGGCAGCCCTTGCCAAGCAGGGCTTATGAATTTGCTCATTTCGCATTGTATGAAGTAATAATATTTAGGCATGAGCTCTTGGCAGGAATGGGCTCAGAGCAGGTGTTACATTCATTCTTTACCATGTCTAAAGCTAAGTCACATCCCAAGACTTGTAGTTACCATACAGTTTAAAAAAAAAAAAGTAAAAAAAAATATTTCCATAGATGCAGAAATTGGCCTGACCTCCATTTACAACAGGAAGACACTGGCTTTATATGGGTATACAACAGCAGTATGTTACATTGGACAATTATTGTTGCTCTGCTCTGTCTTGCATGGAGTACTGTACTATGATAAAATGCGTTTTTACCTTTCATGTGCCTGAAGGCCATCCACCTCTATCTGAAGAGCCTTGTTGATATCCCAAGTTGCTCATTTCACAGTTCTGTTGATAGATGGGGAAATAAAAAAGTTGCCCATTTTAAGTTATTAAAGATTAAATTAACAGTCTGCTTACCAGAAGGAAGGGCATATAGAGAAATTCAAGTTTAATTAAAAAAAAGGTGTTATTTTGTATAAATGAGTAGAACAAAAGTTGAATTAAGTTATTAACATTTTCTTGGACCTGATTAATTAATGTCAGTGTATAGCTGAAAAGCCAATAAATTATTTAACTAATAACTAAAACTAGTAGCTAGAAACATTTGAATTGTGCTTTGGGGAAGTGACATAAAAAAGCTACTGAAAGCAAGCACTTCCACTTGAGTCTGATTAGAAAAGTTGGTTAAGCGGCTAGATTTGTGTGCACACCACTGGTTTCACATTCTTTACGTCTGTTTGATACAGTATTATAGATATATATATTTCTCTGTGGCCATTTGTGATATGCCCTCCTCATATACTTGAATATTCTACTTCTTTATTCACAGTATCTGTGTCTCTTGCACCCTTTGGTGTTGCAATTTTAGGTATGTAAAAGTAGATGTTAGCAGGGTTTTTTTTTCCCTATTCATAAGAATACATTTTAAAAAGATGAAAATTTTAGCATGAAGTTGCTTTCTGTAACAACTAAAAGCCGTGACCCTGTTTTAGTGCCAGATGCAAGTCTCTTCTGTGATGCTAGAAAAAGGATTCCTTCCCTCTCCCCTTCCCTTCCTTTCTTCACAAAGGAAGGATTTTTGTGGGGTCCAGACGTTTGTAAAAGGGTCTCCAAAGATGGCTGAGTTTGGACTAGGGCTTTTATTAAAATCCGCAATAGTTTGGTTCAAACTTTTTTTTTCTTTCTTTCTTTCTTTTTTTTTTCTTTTTTAAACTCCCATAGTAACAGTGAATGTTAGTTTTTTTTTGATTTTGCTAAAGTTGAAACACAGTAAAAAAAAATTAAGATGTTGCTTTCACTCCTTTAGTGATGTGTCACATGAATACTCAGGCACTCAGACAGCAGTGATAAACACAGCAGAGGTGCCTGTAAATTACAGTGTATGAATAAATAAAAATGAGCTCCCTAGACTGGGTTGCCATAGCAATTAGTCAATAAATAGGGCATCTTAATATCTGAGCAAAGTGGGATTGTATTGGCTATAAAAAAAGTAAAAGGAAAAGTGTGCATAAAAGATAAAAGGCAGAGATACATAACCTGTGGATCTAGAGGAGTTACCTGAGAGAACTCCAGCACTGAGGGAACACTGAAGGTGACACAGAGGTGATCCTCATCAGCAGATAATCACCTGCTGGTGCTCTGTGTACAGTAGATATTATGAAACGACCAGTTCACATTCTCACAGATTGTTTGAACTTTTCCTTTTGAAACCTCTTAACTGAACTTTGCACTGTCAGTTGAGCTATACTTGATATGTGTATTAGGTTAATGTTGTGTGTTGAAAGCTTTTGATCTACTCTTTTTCTTTCTTAATTTGTATGTTTGAGTGTGCGTGTTGGGGTTTGGTCTGAAAAGACTCATAGGGAAGATTTTTATGTCTGTGGGAGAGGATTCTAATAATGAATAACACAGGATTCCCCATCATTACATTCAGGTACTAACACACAGTAAATATTCAGTAGACCAAAAGGGGATTTTGGCTAAGCTGCCACAGCAGTACAGATACAAAACAGAGTGGTTACATCTCTCAAACTTTTACTGAATATGAACTTCTGACAGCCCCACACATGGCATTTCAGGTCTGCAAAAAGCTTTTTCATGCTAATACTGTTTGTAAGTACCTAATACTGTTAGTAAGTCGGTTGTTTAATGCGAAGAACAGTGAGTTTAGAACCATGTGAAGTGCAACAGGAGGATTCTGATTTTTGCCTTGTATTTGTTATACTTTTGCTTAGACTAATCATAATAATTCCCATGGAAACAGTGTCAAGTAAGGTGCATTAAAAGCCTCTTCCCATTTTTTCAGAAAATAACAGAAGGGAAAACCAACAGTATTTATATTGCTCTGATCATACTATCAATTGATATGAATTGGCCTTGCAGTGGTTTTTTTCTATGCCTTTTGTTAGCATGGGAGAGAAACTATGGTACTACTGAACCCTCTGCTCTCTGAAGCTGAGCACCAGCTCGTGAGAACAGTGATAGCCCGAGACTCGAGTTTTTTTATTCTGCTTTTAAAATCAACATACTCTAGAAAATTAAGCTTAGTTAATCCACCTATTAAGTCCAAAGTTAGAGTGGTGTAACACACCAGGTCATTTATTTCATGCATTAAAATGAGCTTTCTTGTCTTGATTTAAGCAAAGACCTTTGTAATTATCACCATTCTCCCATCGAAAGAATCCTAGAATGCTGTGGAGTTAGATGAAATCAAGAGTTTTGTGCTGTTAAATAATAAAAAAAACAAGTTATGTTACATAACTCTAGATGTTCACTGAAAAAGCTCATATTAATCTTAACTTTCTCAAGAAGAGTGTTCATTTTAAAAACAACCGTTTGTAAATAATGTAATGCCCACTAAAGAAGATAGAGCCAGCTTCCTGGAAACTGCATCTGTTGTGTTTCTTTTCCACAGGCATGTTGAGCCAGCAGGTTTGTTGGGTGCCTGAGACCCAACTCTGTAACAAAGCAGAAATAAACCAGGCAAAAGGAATGGTGAAACATCGTTTTGGTAGCTGGGGGAGCGCCCCAGAATTAATAATCCATCAAGCTGTAGCGACAAAAGAAAGAGTGCTTCTTCCTCACTTGTAGAGTTCTGTTTCTATGTAACCACAAGCTGAAAGAATTAAAAGTTGAGCAAACCTCTGTCCAGCAACATTAAAGGAAAAACTAAGCCTGATGAGGGAAATTGTAGTCCCGCAAGGGCAATGTATATTTTCACTGTACAGCAGTAAATGGAATTATCCATTCAGCGCTCTGCTAAAGTACAGTAGTAACCTCATTGTGGCTGCTCACAGATCTAAGTTTGCCTAAATACATGACCCAAAGGGAGTCTAAAGGCAGCCTGTGTGGACTACCACACGTGAGCAGTTTTTTCCATGCCGGATCAAATACTGTTTGAAACCCAAGTACACGCGCCCCTTCAAAGGCAAATGCCTTGAAGAGTAGATCACATTTGCTATGAAAATTGATGCTGGTAGGTTTTTAGCCTAGGTGTGTGTCGAGTTCACTCACTAGTCAGGTTGCTAAAGCAACTCCTCTGCAACTCCAGAATTCCCACTGCAGGAAGGTAAAGTAGTTTCACGCTTGGAAAAGTCAAGAGTATAAAAGCCACTTCAACTTTAGCAAAGAGAAAAAGCCAACAAATAAACATGCTGTATGCTGGGATATCAAGGAATATGGTCTGCTGTTACAAACCTGTGTTTTTTCTGATAATTCTAGAGCCTGTTACCGTAAAAGAGGCATTTCTTGAATGGCTGGTGGTAGGTAGTTCATGTTTTTCAATCCAATTTGCAATTGTATTTGTTGCTGTATAGTGATTGTTTTGCAGAATAAAATCGCTTGTCATCTAATTGCACATGTGGGTTTCCTCTGTGATAACAGCTTGTCCCGCATCCAGCTGCGCGCTGGGGAGACGTGCCACGCACCCGCTGGCACTGCAGAGTCCGTCTGGCCAGGGCCAGGCACGGCAGATCCAGCCGGATTTCTCACCTAATCCCTGTTAATCTCAGCCGGAAGAATCAGTTTTTGTGGCTGGTGTCCTGTTCTCCGGGGCAGTATCTCCCTGCTGTTTGGGTATTTCTTCATGGAAAGGGTAATTATATGTTGGAATGGGCTGCCCAGGGGGGTGGCGGAGTAACTGTCCCCGGAGGTGTTCACGGAAAGACTGGGGTGTGGCACTTCGGTACCTTGGAGTCGACGATCTCAAGAGCCCTTTTCTAACGAAATCGATTCAATGGGTACACGTCCCACACCCTGGGGTCCTGCCCTGGGCGTGAGGTGTGGCATCACCCTGCTCTGAGCAGCGGAGCCCTCCAGGCGTGGGGCGCACACGAAGGCGGCGCTCCCGCTCCCCGCGCGGGGCGGGCCCTCAGTGCCGAGGGGAGCGTGTCCCGCTCCCGCCCCGCCGTGAGGGCCCTCCGCGCCCAGCTGCGTGGGACGCACAGCCTCAGCCCGGGGGGAAAGGGCAGCCCCGGGCGGTCAGTAGGGCCGGGCTGTGCCTGCCCTCACCGCGCCCCTCATGGTGCCCGGGCGGGCGGATGGTTGTGGCCGGGGTTGGATTCCTGTCGCCTGGGGCGGCTGAGGGCGATGGGAGCGCGCGGAGCGGAGGTAATGGGCGTCGTGAGGGGGAAGGGGCTCTTGGGGCCATGCGGAAAACTAGCGGGGAAACGGCGTGGAGCTTGAGGGATTCTTGGAGCAGTTTTTTGTCTGGATCCCTGGTGGGTACTCAGCCCCTGCCCCAGAGCTCGCGTCGGGGACTCAAGGGCTCTGAGCCGGGGG
Source organism: Lophotriccus pileatus (assembly GCA_035583135.1). Classification (NCBI taxonomy): domain Eukaryota; kingdom Metazoa; phylum Chordata; class Aves; order Passeriformes; family Tyrannidae; genus Lophotriccus; species Lophotriccus pileatus. The sequence goes on from JAWWES010000002.1 coordinate 1,603,077, forward strand.
TGGAAGGGAGAAATCACGGAATGATTTGGGAGGGACCTTACAGCTCATCTCGTTCCAGCCCCAGCCACCTTCCACTAGATGAGGTTGCTCCAAGCCCCGTCCAGCCTGGCCTTGAGAACTTCCAGGGACGGGACATCTACAGATTCTCTGACCTGCATGCTTCTGTGACAGTACTGCTGTATGCAGCATACCACTAAGAGTACTGCTATATAAAAACCTACTACAGCGAGACCTCCTACATACAGCATGCTACTGAGAGTACTGTTGCCTCTCTGGGCAACAAATACTCCAGCGAAGTCTGGCCCAGACCACCTGTATGTGCCAGTTGCCTGCTCGGCACAGGGCAATGGTGTAGGAGGGAGATCCAGCTGAGTAGACTGCCTAGAGTATCCCAATCCCACTCTGTCAAGCTGGACTTGACACACAACGCTGCAATATTCCTACGTAAATGGTGTCAGATTACCTGGAGGAATAATTAAGCGCTGTTAATTATCCATTAGAAGCACTCTCCTAAGGGTGCTTAGGTACCAGGCTGAATTAATGTATCATCTGCTAAAAGGAAAAGGATTTGGAGGTTGAGAACAAAAGGATAAGTCATGATTTAAGCATTCACAGCTGGAACAATGGTTAAGGATAGCTGGTAAGAACCTCTTTCTCCCTTCAAAGTGAACTGGTAGAAAAGGTGTTATTTCTGTGATTGTTGTGTGTTATTAGCAATATGTGGTAGGTGATGTATTTTATCATTTGGTAGCAGGTTCTGATGCTGGAGCATTGAGGTGAGTACCATTTGTGAATAAAATCTTTAATAACTACTTGTTATTGAATGTGAGGGAGGCCCAGGACTCCTGCTACAATATTTGCTAGATGTACAGAGCATCTGTCCATCCTGTGCCTGTCACAGCTCAAGGGGTATTCCTTGCAATGTGTAGGAACAGAGACATGGATCAGATCAGAGGGGCAGGCAAAAGGCCTTCCACCTAGAGGTGTGTGACTGTGCAGAAGTCTCAGTTGCTGGGAGTACACTACTGTGTGGCCCTGGTGGAGGGGCTCCCAAACCTGGTTTGTGTGAGCGCCCTTACTCTGGAAGGAGAAGCATGTGGTGGAGGCAGTGCTCAGCTCTCTCTGAGCAACAGAGAGGAAGACATGTTTGGTAACTCAGAGGAACAAGAGATCTACACTTTCTTCTCCAGAAAGAAGGTGAAAAATGCTTTTGGGCAGGGTGAGGTTTGAGGGGAGGGTTTGTTGCCTTTTTTCCCACAAAGGAAGTAAAAGTTTTGCAGCTGCTACCAAAGCAGTCACATCCCAAAGCTTAAAGAGACCTGAGCCAAGTGATGATGTGATACCTTGACGATGAAAGCTGGATTACCTTTTTCCTTCCCCAGTCTTGTCCAGAGACTCCACCCTACACCATCTCTAGGATTTTGTTCACTCTTACCCTGTCTTACTTAGTTGAAGCATAACCTATGCCTGTTATGTATTTAATGGCACTTACATGGCTCTGTAAGTATGATATGCTGCTTTAACATTATGCAAAGGCAATAACTTGCTTTGTGGTGACTGGTCTGCCTTTCTTCTCTGTTTTGAAATTGGATTCCCAGATGCATGAGTTGCTGTGCCACTCTACTAGTTCCAGCTAAATGTGGTGCAAGGATTAAATATGTGACTGTCTTTCTGGAATCTGATCTAGATAAAGTATAGTCCGCTCCTGCCTAAATTCGTGCAGCAATAGCAGCAAACCCGGTAGTTTTAGGAGTCATTCATCCTTGTTTCTGAACACATAGTTGTGCTGGTTTTGAGCAAGGCAGGCAAGAAGAGCTGTGAATGAGACTTTTGAAGAACCTTGGTTGAAATGTTTTCATGCTGAGTTTAAAAGCCCTTAAAAGACAACACTTTTCTTAGGGTTCTACCTGACAGACCCATATGAGAAAGGGTATGACAAGAACAAGATGAATGTGTCTTTACAAACAAGCTGTGTGCATCTGCTTGCAGATGCAAGGCAATGCCTATTTGTGGGTAAAGAAATGGTTGTTGGTGAGAAAGGAAGTAACTGTTTGTAGACAAGAAAGTGGCTATTTTTAGGTAAAGAAATAGCTGTTTGTAGATAAGAAAATTACTGAAAAAATCAATTAACTTGTAGGATAGTGAGAAAGGAAATAGCTGCTTAAGAATAGTAAGAAAAGAACTGACTCTTTGTATGTGATAGGTGTTTTCAGGAAGTCTGTGCTTTCCAAGTACTTTAGCCAATGAGAAAAGGAAGAGGTCATTATACAGCTAGGAAAAATTAGGATAAAAAGGAGGCTACCTACTCCACTTATCTGAGAGATTTTCACTACGTATGCTCAGTAAGCTTTCCCTTTATTAATGAATAAAGTTACTGTTTGCAGCTTTGCTCTTGGAAAGGCTGCTGCACAACAGAATTACTTGAGATACTTCTGGATTCTGCACAGGGAATAACAGATAGATAAGGTGTGAATACTTAGAAGCATGTGTGGCAGGGATTGACTGAGGCTGAGAAATTGGAGAGCATATGCCTGGAAAGAAGCGCAAGGCAGTGAGGTTTGAGCAGTTCCCTGCTCTGGGCACCCTTGTGTAGAGTGGGGGCTTCACGTTCAAGTTCTGCTCAGTGTTCCCACTCTGCAACACGCTGCCAGCCTTGACTGTTTCCGGATCAGGACTGAATCCTACTGTGATGGATGTGTAAACACAACTGTCTGGTGAATAAAGTGGTGATCAAACAGAATTATGTGATTTGGGGTGATGTCAGGCTGATGCTGTCTGTAATAAGAGAGGAAATAGGATGAGAGTGTCATGGGCATCTTTTGTGCCTGAGCAGTGGGGTGGGCTTGGAATGGCTGGAGTAGTGCAGAGCAGTCTCCCTTTTTCCCACACCTGCTTCCTGAAAGCAGTGGCTTCTTGCACTGGTCTTGATCTTTTTGCAGGCTGACAGACCTGTGTTTCTGTGGCAGCCCAAGATGCCATTGTAGCACAGGTGAATTTTCAGGTCACCTTTTCCTACTATAATGACCTCCCTGAAGAGTTTGCTTGCTCCTTTATCCCCACTGCAAGGGAAAGCAGGGACTGATTTGGAGAACTTTCTCTTTGCAGCATCCACTGTCATGTAATATTTAGGTACAGTCAAATGCTGACTGCAAATCTGAGAGCGTCTGCTGCAAGCAGAAGTTCAGTATAGAGGTAAATAGAATCTTCAAGGGTTTGTGTGCCCTTTGGCCGGGGGGCGTGGGGTGGGGTGCGGGTGTGTTTGTTTCCAAAACAAGGCAAGAGCAAAACTGGTCTCTAGCTGCTGTCAAATTTAATATAAACCACCTTTGCCACCTCCTGAGTTTAGTGATGGTTGTGGTCTGGCTGGGTTAGAGAATCTGCACCATTGTGCCTGCAATTTTCTTGTGACAGTGTCAGCTGTTAATAATATTACCTTTGCTCTCTGATTTGTTTTGCATCAGAAATTCTGTAACTTCAAACCACTGTACAAACAGAAGGATTTATGCGTCTTTTATGACTGCATGTTGTTAGAGAGCAATACTCTGCACTTAAAATGGCAATCCTGACTAGAACTGCAATTTGCAGTTACGTTTTTGGCTACTACAAAGTAATCGAAAACAAGACCACGTTGTAATTTAACATAGTAGCGATGCAGTTTCCTCTCATTGCTTATGGGGCTACCTGAGCTCCACATGCTAATGCCTTGTGACAGAGCACGGTGCTGGCTGTGCACGAAGAAAGAGTAAGGAAGATAATCCTGTGCTTCAGGGCCATTTGTTTCCCCTAAAGAGTCCTTCAAGGGTGTAACAGGAAGCCAGGTAGAGGTGTTGGTATATTGTCCTCCTGCTTTCCGAGTGGTGGTTAACACTGACAGATGTGGAGCGAGTGTGCGGTTGCCTCGTTTGTGCTTTTCTGCTCCTCTCAGACTGGAGAGAGGCCGCTTGGCTTTCCCTTTGGAGGCTCAGTGAAGTTCTGCTAGTGAGCTTCTCTGCCCTCCAGAACTGCCTGTGTTCAGGGCAACAATGATGTTTACTTGCACAGGTTTGAAAACAGTGAATGCTGCTGTTTTCCAAATAAGTTTGGTTTGGTTTGTTTGTGGAGCTTTGTGCTCACACTTTCATTCCTGTCTGTTTACCCCTGAGCTGACCATATCAAGTGCCTCTGGTGTTCCTGTCAATCAGGAGAATTCACAACAGATTTCCCCTGCACTCTGAAGCAAGCATGCTCTCTTTTGCATGAGTTTCAGGCTGCGTAGCAGAGCATGGGAATAATAAGCTTAGGAAGACACTGACCTCGCACTTTTTGAGGCTTAAGAGCTCAGTTCACTTAACTTGTTTTCTTTATTTCCAAATAGCATTAAAACTTTCCTTAGTCCCCATACTTTTCTTGGAAGAAGAGGGATTCTGCCGCTTGACAATTACTAAAATTCCAAATAAAATTAGACTTCAGATTTGTTGCTGCATAACTGAGGTTATGCTTTATTCAATAATTTCATAGCACGTTACAGGACTGGAAAAAAACCACATTTATTTTAAAGTAAGTTTATCAGTCTTACTGTGTCGTGTTTCACTTTTGACTGTCAAGAGGCATTCTGGAAGGAATTAAATCTTAAATTTGCTGTCCAAACAAGATTTTTTATAAAACATGAGACACACTGAGGGGATGTGGAGTAGGGAAACTTCTCTAATACATACCTTGCATTTGTAAGTAATTTGTTTTAACCATCTTCTCTTTGTAGTTAGTTCTCATAAAGTTTTAGAAATCAAGATTTTGTTCCTATCTGATCTCACTTAATTGAAGGAAAGAAAATGGTAATTAAAAGCTTTCCTGTGAGCAAGCTAATCCTGTGAATAAATAGGCCTTACTTCTGTGCACCAGCAGTGAAAGCTAGTGCGGAAAGAACCCAACCAAACGAGACAAACCAAGCCAACTGGTTCAGCACTTCAGCACTCAAATATATCCTTGTATTAGTCAAATCAGGTCTGGTGTTTAATTGGAGACACAAGTAAATCTGCTTTGGCACTCTCCCTCTTCTCCACCTCTGTCTCAGCTCTTCTGTGTGAGAAAAACCTATGGATAAACTACCCCAAACTCCCCTTGCTTCTACCACCAACCTTCAGTTTCGAAGAGGGTTTATGACTTGCTTTCCTTCTTCCCCCACTCTCGAGGTGAACGAGTTTCTCCCCGTTTATTAACTGGCTGTATCGGACGCTTCGACGACCTTTGTGGATCCAAGGAGCGGAACTCGGGGAAGGGGAACGGGGAGGCAAGGGCGGCAGGCGCCTCTCGGCCAGCTCTGGGATGCTCTGCGCCTCCCTCTCCTGCGGGCCGGCGGGGCTTCCCGGCTTGGCGGCGGGAAGAGGCGGCAGGAGCCCTGTTGCGGGTCGCTGCTCCCGGCGCGGAGCGGGAAGTTTGGCGGGGCGGTGCCTCCGCCGCCCCCGCACCGCCCGCCCGCATTCCCTCCCCGGCACCGCCCGCCCGCTCCGGGCTCTGGGCGCGGGGAGCTGTCCGCGGAGGGAGGTGCTGAAGGCAGGGAGGAAGCCGAGGGACGCGGACATCTTCGCTCCCCTAATTTCCTCCCTGCCTTCTTGCAGCCATTTTGCACCAGCAGAGCTGGAGGGAGCGGGTGGGCTGCAGGGGATGAAGGCAAGAGGGTAAAGAGTTGCGGGGAGCGGAGAGGCAGCCATGGGAGATCCCGACTGGTGTGTCTGCTGAGACTGGCTCACTGGAGCAGCTTGTCATCAGCATCATGGTGAAAAGGAAAAGCTCAGAGGGCCAGGAGCAGGAGAGTGGCCGTGGCATCCCTCTGCCCATCCAGACCTTCCTATGGAGACAAACCAGGTGAGAGCAGCAAGCCCCAGGTACTTGGGATATAGCTGCAACAGGGCGGTGGAAGTGGGGAGGGGGGTGCGGGCCGGCTGCTGCCCGGAGGCGGGGAGGAAGCGGTCATTGCAGCTGCAACATGAAGGCGTGAAACAAGCTGCTCTCTTTGCACTCAATATAGAGCAATTTGTGCGGACTGGGGATGGTCTGGAGGCAGTTTAACCTGGTGACAGTCCCAGGCAGTTTCTTGCTTTGACTTTAAAGCATCCCTGTCTGTGTGTGTCCATGCACTTTCATTTCCTCCCTGTCCCGTCTCCCCCCATGCAGTCCATCCCTCCTCCCGCCTTTTAAGAGGACTCGTGGAGCTCTGGCACCAGAAGCAGCACCCGTCAGTGCTGCACCAAACCTGCAGCTTTGCTTGTGTCTGTATTTGCAGCTGTCCTGGAAGTGTAATCTGTACCTTGAGAGGTCAGCATGCAAACAGATACGTCAAAGTCTCACCTTATTTCATTGGATTGGAGAGTAATGATGTGTGAGGGGCTGGATGAATGTATGGCTGAGGCTTCACGTTCCTTGTCAATCCTGTCTGTCTCCTGTCTTAGCAGAATTCTAAAGTGAAAACATTGTGGGAGCGGGGGGAGGGGGGAGGGGGGAGGTTGAAAGGTTTGAAGATTGTGGCTCTAATTTAAAGCCTCCATCACAAAATCCCTTTATGCCATAGTCAGTGTCCTCTGAAAAAAAAAAATAAAACAAAATAAGGTGACCTGATTAATTTTTTTTAATACTTAACTCTGATCCCATTCTGGAGAATGACAGCAGAGGGTGGGTGTTTTCTACCTACAAAAGGTACAGGCCTGCATTTCATCATAAGCCTTCTACATCAGCAGCTGTGGAGAAAAATACTTAATATAAAGCTGGAAAATGGATCTGTGGCTTAAAATAGAGGAAAGTTAAAGTTCAGTAATATATAACACATTTTAAACAGAATATATTGAAAATCTTCCACTGAGATAAAATGGCTGAAAATTGTCTGATGGAAGATTTTATCCCTGGGGAACAGGATTTCTCCTGAGGGTTGAATTAACAACCTCTTGGCATATCAATAGGGGTACTTCGTCTTCTAGAAAAGGTAACAGCATTTTGTCAGATGTTATCAACAGGTATCCAAACATAATTTTGGCCTTTTATCTTCCTTTACATTAAATTTCTCAGCATTTTGCCATCTTTCTGACATGAAAAAAATCCTAAAAATAACTAAGCAAAATTCACATTGATGTACTGGTTCTCTAACACTTCTTCTCCCTTCCTTCAGTGCATTTTTAAGACCTAAGCTGGGGAAACAATATGAAGCTTCCTGTGTGGTACGTACCTGTTTTTCTTTTTGAACCCTTGTTACTAACTTTTCCTGCAACTTGATCTGACCATGGTGGCTGATAAGGTTCTTAGCTTATCCCAGAAGTGGATTTAGTCCATTCAGCTTAAATTTGTACTTTTATCACATGAAGGATTTGAAATTTTTCCCATCTAGAGAATTTGGATATCATGTCCATCTTTAGGCACACAAAAAAAATTGATTTAGATATTAGTAATAGAACTCATTAGTAATTAAATGAAGTAAATAATGGTATGGGCAGACTGAGCTATGACAGTCCAGGTCTGTTCTTGCAGTTCACCCTGTGTCTTGTGTGTATGTGTGTGCTTTCATGGGAGATTGATGCCATTCCAGTTTGCAATTACTGGAGGTTTTTTTCAGACTTAAAATATTGAAAATCTAAACTTTACTAAAATGCTCTGAACACCACTTTTTACCATTGTGCAAAATGGGAAACAGCTCCTTTGCTGGAAATTAGAGGGAGCACATAGCAGCATAATTAAGGAGAGGTTATTATGCAGGTACAAGTAACTCCTGTTTCTAACTGTATTTCAAATAAAACCTCAAGTTGCTGTCCAAATGAAGGAGAAAGGGAAGGCACACAGCAAGTTAAAGTAAGATGGGTATCTAGAGAATTTCAGAATTCCTTGAATGGTTGCTGGTCTTTGGATTACTTAAAGTACATTAAGCAGTTGCAGCTGAACTTGACAGAGTGGAAAAATTTGGTCTGGACATGTATCTTAATCGTTTAAAGTACTTAGATCTCTCTGCAGCAATTTTCTGACTTCCTTCTCACAAGGTATTAAGCTGGAGAAGCCTTAGCTGTTGCTGACTCATTTTCTTCTTAGAAATCCATAAATTTTTCAGGGTTTTTGCTAGATACCAGATAGTGATAGAGGACTGCTGGCTTCGTGTGTCAGTGAGTTAAAATGTATTGCAATTCTAGCACATGGAGCAAAAAGTGTCATCACTGGCTAAGGCCATTGAGAGTTTCTGGTTGCTGAGAGGCTGGAAAATGGAGCTTGGTGCCTTGTGTCCTTTACCAGGAGCCTTGGCAGTGTGCAGGAGCCATGCCTTGGAGCACCTCTCCTCTGAGGCTGTGGCCCCACCTACAAGCTCATGCCTGTTACTATTGGGTAGAGGGACAGTTTCCTTCCCTGTGCCTTCTCCATGATGTAGCTATCTGTCTGTGACTTCCCTGTGCTTCCTGCTGTGCTATTGGCATTAGGTCTTCCTCTGTGTCCTCCAGGCTGATTCTAAAGCACCTTTCTTCTATGAGCACATACCAGCAGGATTTGCTAAGCATAAAAAATAAACAACACCAAAAAACCCACAAGACAACATAAGTCACCTGCGTCAGCCAAGGGAAAGGAAGCTCTTAAAAAATCCGATTAATTTCCACCCCTTGAATGAAGAACTTGATTCTTCTCCAGTTCTTAAGATAATGACTAAATTATGGTAGAAAGGCTTCAAAGGAGGGGCTTAGTTTTGAGCAATTGATGGGACACAGCCTGAGATGCTGCATCTGCCACCTTTTCATCACCTTTGCTTAGCAGTTTCCTATCCCTGCTGATGCACAGGAATGTCTGCCCACATCAACACATTCTGTGTTATCCAGAGGGGTAGCAGAGAGCTGAGTGCATGAGTGAGACAGGGTTTCTGGAACTTGACAGGTACCTGACTTATATTCTGAAACATCCAGCTGACTATCTAATGCCCTTGTATTGACTAATGTGCCTAAAAATACTGTGCACCTGTTAAATGATCTGTCCTTTTAAAATTAGCTAGCCAGAATTGTTGTAGGCATGTCTATAGGCTGTTAACTCTCTGGCAGTGCAAATGACACGACGTTGTGCAGTATTCTATTATTATTCTTGGCTCTAAACTTGCTGCAGTAGAATTTGCTGCATATTGTGCATTGAGGAAGCAGATGCTGGAGGCTTAGATTCAGTGAGTGCAGCATCTGGTGTGCAAGAGCAGATTGCATTGCTTCTTTGAGCTTTGCTTTATACCATAATACTTGAAGAGAAAACCCGGCCCTTTCATAGCCTTGTTTTCCTTACATGAACAATCACGCTGACTCCCAACTGGTCTGTGAATTATAGCTTATAAGCTGGAGATAAATACCCTTCCCCCATACATTGTCTTAATGTTTAAATGCTTTAAATGCTTTTGCACCTCAGTATGGATTTAATGTTCTTCCTTCTCGACATTCTGAGATTGTTCTGTCCTGACACAATGTCATTCCTAATGTGCATGAGTCAGAGCTGTAAAAGACCTCATAGGAATGCGAGTGCTGTACAAAGCTAATGCATTTTTGGGGTGATGGTAAGGAACATAAGGGTACGGTAAGTTCTTTTACCCTGGATTGCACTGGGCATGGAAGAACCCAGATGTTTTCTGGAGGATCTTGTAAATTCAAAGTTTATATCTTTTCTGGGTTTTCTTTTACTTGTTTTTGAAAATGTGTTTATGTGTTTTATTGTTATGAATAATTAAAGTATAGATATGGAAAGTTCAGAAGGAGGCCACCTTTATTTTATCCAAGCAACAGGCCTGGTTGCAGAAAACTGAGCTTTTAAGCACAACAACTTTCTGTAAATAAAGTGCTTGGCGTCTGCATGTCATTACTTGCTAATGTTTATACTATTGCTGTGTTTAGCAAACAATGGAGCCTTGCAATCCCTTGTGCTATGAACTCTGAGCTTAATGTTTTAGATCTTTCTAGGAACTCCTCCTTGCTCAGTGGACCTGCCCCAAACTGACAGCACTGCGTGCCTGCATTTCAAGCTCTTTCCAGTCAGGCAGACGTTACTCTAGCAATGGTCTCAGCTTTCCACTTGAGCTTTGGAGGAGCAGGGCAGTAAGGTCCCCTCCAAGGACACAAGTCCAGCTCAAAAAGCACTAAGCATTTCTCCATGTCTCTGCCAGAGTCCTTCTGCACAAGGCTAAGTACCAGGCCCTGCTCTTTAATTACTTTTTTTCTCCATGTGCAGTCCTATAGGGCTACTCCCCTGGAGGAGACCTGCAGCTCCTCTGGCACTCCTGACAGGGTGGGACAGGGGGTGCTGAGCTTCTGAAGGTCCTGTCTGTCTAGTGAGGGCTCGGGGCCTGCCTGAGCCCTTGCTTCCTTATGCAATTCATGCAGGTAGAGCTTCCCTGGGCTTAGAGCCAGGGAATTTCACGTGACTCAAGCAAAGCTGTTTACAAAACCATGGCAAAGCCCAGCCAGAATCTGTTCTGTCCTATACTGCTCGTCTAGGCATCTCCAGGCAGCTACCTGTTCCCATTCCAGCAGCAAAGGAACACGCAGGCTGACTCTGGTCACAAGGTGTTTGACAGTCCCTTTGGTTCTTGGTGGAGAAGAAGGTAAAAGGAGTGGGAAGGCAGCCAGAAAAGGCTGACTGCCACTCCCTGTGAAAACAGATGTCACAACCAGGCTAAAAGGAAAAATGCTTGTGTAAGTGGCCCTGAGGGAGCTGAAAACACACACAGAGCATTGCTGAAAGGGGCTGCCCTTTCTGCAGCCAAGATATAAACACTGACTTCCCTCACTACCACTTTGGCACATATTCTTCATCAGCCTTTGGTGTGTGGGGTATCTCAGGCACCAATAAGCTTGCTGGAAGTAGGTAACTGCCTTCTTAGCCAAGCTGCAACCCTGAGGCTGCAGCTCCAGACATACCCATAGCATGACAATATCTGTCTTCTGACGGACTTACAGGGACCTTTTTCAGACATTCTCATTCAGCCTTCTGATTGAAGCATATAAGTCCTCCCCGCTGTAGCAGCAGTTGCTTAGTTCATGTGGGGTGAAAATTAGGTCTTCTGTCTCCATGTCTGTATATTTTCTGAAACAGTCCTGAAAGTTAGAGCTGCTGCAGTCCAAAAGGAAGGCTCTACAGGAACAAATGATAACCTAGGGCTTTGCATCTTGAATGTCTGGTGTAGACAGAAGCTGCTGTGAGCCAGACCTTTGTGGAGAACCCCAGGCCAATTCCACGGGAACACTTGGCCAAAGAACTGCATGTTCTTGTTGGTCTGCTTGGGACAGTTATCAGTGTGGGGACTGATGCCAATTAGTTCCTGTGCTGGCAGTACACCCACAGTAGTAGTTACTGTACCAGGCAGTGCCTGTAGCAGGCAGGAACGCTTGCGTTTCCCTACAGGAGCTCTTGTGTTTGCATATTTCTGGTTACATACAGTACTTCTGTGTCAGGTACTTGTGATCACCTAAGCTATTCCGGAAGCTAATCTTTCATTTTGGTACAGAAATATATTAGGCTTTCTGCTCGAGCCAGGGAAGAGTCTGGTGGCTAACCATGTAGGGAAAGCTTCACGTGTGCTCAGAAGCCCAAAGTATGGTAAATGCAAGACTGATTTAAAGATATAATTGCAAACTCCTTGGGTTCCTCTTGAGTTTCTGAAGCATGCACAATGTGAACCATAGCTCCTAGAAGGCATTTTTGGGGGAATTTCTCCCTGATGCCATTGAAGTACCCGGGAATGAGACCTTGAATGGAAAGCCAGGGAGCAACAATGTTGTCTTGTGTCACACTTCGGAGTAGTGTTGCTGCCAACAGTGATTTTTTTCCCTCCCCTTGCCCTGCAAACGGAATAGCTTTGTCGCTGTACTGAAGTGTGAGCTTGTGGTCTGGCTTTTGTGCTGGAGGTGAGAAGATTATTTTTTTCAGTAAGCCTTGGTCAGCACTGGTGCTTGGCAGGCCTTTCGGTGAGCTAATTCAGCTCACTAACCTGGTAGGAACTACTTAGCTCTATGCTGACCTTCCTTTTGACTTGCGGAGAGGCTTGGCTTGGCTGAATGAAGGATTCTGTGAGCCCCAGAGCTGATGCACAAGTAGAGGTGTGAGTATGTGGCTGGAGCAATGAATAAGTAGTGGTGAACATGCAGTGGCCCTGTCCCCTTTTGATAAAAATAAGTAAAATCTCATGTTTTTTGGTGGCTCTTTCAAACTTCATGTTGTCTGTAACCATGTGTTAACCTTGCACCTCTTTTCTTGCTTTGCTGCTTTGTCCCCCCCACTTCCTTTTGGTAGGTAACCTTGTCTGGGAAGTTGTTCTAGACCTTTGTTGTTTTCATGCTCTTGGACTGTTACTGTGGTTCAGTGGCTTCATGGTTCCTGATTGAAAGGGCATACTCTTTCCTTGTGATGAGTACTTCTCTCCCTGGCCTTCCCAGGCTTTCCAAGCATTGGCTATCCCTTCATACTGCCTCCATTTCTGAACTGGTGGGAATGAATGGCAGGAGACTTTGCAGGCAGCGTGGCCCCCAAGCAGATCGCTCTGAGAGTGATTTGAGACATCCTTTCTGGGTAGGCAAGTTATCCAGTGCTGGGGCTAAGAAACACACATTGCTGACAGTGTGATCCATGTCAGCCCATGGATTGACTAATCCTCAGGAAACAAGTGTTTTTGTCTACATATTACAACAGATGCTCTCCCATTTCAGTCACTGGTCCATAAGGAAAGTCTATTTAAAGTTTTCTGACTGGAACCTGGAGTTTTTAATAGGTGGACAGCGTGACTTTCTCCACACTTATATTTGTTGGCACCTCTGATGTTTGTTGTTGGCATTTCCTTGGGTTCAGCTTATGTTGGTACAGGCTTAGTCCTCTATAATGTGCAGCTGTGTGTTCCTCTGCCTTTGTGCTGGCCAGAGCAGAGCTGGTATGGGGATGCTGTGGAACCACAATGGTGCAGCACCAGGACACCTGGTAGAGGAGCTTGTGTCTGCCTCTGGAGCTGAATGTGGCCACAGCCTGAGAGAACAAACGTACCCAGCTGCTGGGGCAGGCAGGAGAGTGCCTGTTACCACAGGTTAGTATGCCATGCCTGGAAGCGGCTGCTCATTCAGGAGAGCTATGTCGTGATATGCCCTTTTTGCTCTTCTTCTTTGTAATTCCGTCCATTCTTATTACCTCCCCCCCCTCATTATTACAGGAAAATAATCAATATGTTGAGAGTAAGCTTTATGAATGTGGAGTGAGGGCCTTTTAAGCATCCATTATGTCATAAATGCCAGCAGTTACTCATTTGTGAGAGCTTGATAAAACTGGTGAAATAGCTTGTGAGCAAATAGGTAGTCATGAGGCTAAGCTGGTATATGACAAGAACATGCGTTGTCATTATCTTTGCTTTAGGAACTTTAGAGAAGGAATATAGCTGCATTTGTGACCTATAATGAGATCTTTGTATCTGATCGGAGCAACAACTTACTGAAATTGTTGGAACAACTAGCAATAAGGAGCTTCCGTAGGGATTTCAGAGGCAGATAGTCTTATTTTCTGTTGCTTGAGGTAAAAACAATGAACTTGCTGCAGCCACCAGCTCTCTAAGTGTTCATAAAACCATTACATCATGGCTAGACAAAAAATTTCGTACAATGATTATTTTTTGTGACAGGGTGTGAAAACATTTCTTAAGGCACATATACCTTTAACGGTTTGACCTTTATGTTATACTAAACTAAAAGAGCATGTGTGTTTGAGAAGAATAGCCAGCACTCAGCTCCACAAATACAGGCTTCCTTAGCTCCTGTGACTTTCAAAAGAATTACTTGCATGCCAGATTAATACCCAACATAACAGTAAGTCTGGCTTGATGTCAGAACTTACTAATATACAGATTATACTTGCTTTAACTCTCTGTATTACAGAAAATATACTGTGTGACCCATTCACTTCATAGTCAAGTATGTCCAAATGTCTGGTGAACTTCAGTTACAGTCTGTGTTTTTCAGGAAAAATATTACAAGATGTGCTTTAGTTATATAATTAAATATTACAGATTTTTAAAAGAGAATGTTCTATGTGCTTGGAAGAAATATGCAGAAACTGATACACAGTGTCTTTTTTTTTTTTTTCACTGTTCTTGCTTTTAGTCTTTTGAAAGAGTTTTGGTAGAAAACAAACTGCATGGCCTTTCTCCAGCTCTCTCTGAAGCCATCCAGAGCATTTCCCGCTGGGAACTCGTCCAGGCTGCGCTCCCACATGTGCTGCACTGCACCGCAACACTGCTCTCCAACCGGAACAAACTAGGTTAGTGCTCCTGTGATGGTCTTGTCACTCAAAATATGCTCAAAATATCAGTGTTATCAGTCAAAATATCAGATTGATGCTCAGGGTGCCAACATATTCTAAATCCTTAGAACCCCATTTAGTTCATTCTGTGGATTGTCCTTCTTGTGAGTTGTCTTTCTTATTTACAGCAGGGTAACCTGTGAGAGTCTCCCCAGTGAAGGTAATGGTTCGATGAGCTGAAGAGCAGTTCAATAACATTTTGCTAGTTATTTTCCAGAGGTAAGAGAACTTATTTTAGAACAACCTCCCAGCAGGCATGGGTTCCTTGAAGAAATACGTATTTCTTTCAGTTGTCAATTGCAGCAGGTACTTTTAGTATCTTCAGATCTTCTTTTTTCGTCTTTTTGTTTCTTTTTTTATTCAGATCAATGCATGTTATTCTCAGCAGATAAGTCAATCAGACAGTAAGAATAGCGGTCCAAATAGAACTTACTTTTAGTAAATCTTTTACTGATTGATTTCTGCAGGAATTTGCTTCCTGAGACATGCCAGTCGGAGGCATTAACAAGACACAGCTTGAGCACCTTGCAGTGCTCACTTCCATTTTATCTTATTCAACAAAGTCAAACAGACAAAACTGTCAAGCTGACTCCTTTTGGGACCACTCCATGTCCACACTGCTGTCCATGCCATGCAGCTGACATTGCAGGGACTGGACTGCAAATGCTGTGGAGTAAATGGAGACTTGTGATTTAGGAGGTTTCAGGAGGTTTCAAACATCACGAGACAGAAGACTGACACTTTTAATGGTAGAATTTTAATTTTCAAGTACTGATCAGGGAAGTTGGATGTCCAGTTTCCTGTGCAGCTGTGAAAGTCTCAGCAGTACCAGTAATGGTAACTGTGATATACAGTGATGCATTTTTCCACACAGGGCATCAGGATAAGCTTGGAGTAGCTGAAACAAAGCTTCTTCACACCCTTCACTGGATGCTGCTGGAGGCTCCTCAGGACTGCAGCAATGACCGATTTGGAGGGGACAGAGGCTCTAGCTGGGGAGGGAGCAGTAGCGCCTTTATCCATCAGGCTGAAAACCAAGGATCACCGGGACATCCCCAGCCCAGCGCCACAACTGATGAGGAGGAGAATAACAGAAGGAAGTTCTTCCAAAACTCCATGGCCACAGTGGAGCTATTTGTCTTCCTCTTTGCTCCCCTTGTCCACAGAATTAAAGTAAGTGGAACATGATGGGGTGCTTGTGTGGAGTCAGCTCTGAGCAGGAAAGGAATTACTCTGCCTTTGTGATTGTTATTTAATTCAGCCTACAGTGCACACTGAGGGACCACTGGAAATGTTTTAACAAGCTGGCAGAATACCACTGCCATCAGGAAGAAATCCTTCCAGTGACATGAACAATCACCTCAGCATCAGGCAGGCACAAAGGAAAACAAATCTGAAGTGAGCATTTTTAGCCTTTGGGAATGTCAAAGATCTGTTGCTCCTGTGAAGTCTCTGGGATCCAGGAACCTGCAGAAAGGATTGTGAGCTTTAGCTTGCCCCAGTGATTCTCAACCATTGCTCAGAAGGGCCTTGCTAGTTTTTCAGCCGTGGGGCTGCCACTGGGATTTGTTGTTGTCACTACTAATCATCTTGATGCTAATTACCAGGAATTCATCATCATGCTGTAAGCATGGCAGTAGCAAAGGCAGTGGAGCCTTCCTTTGTTCGGAAGTTGGAAGCAGGCTGCAGGCTTCCTGTCTGCTGGGGTGGCTCTATTGATTTTATGCTGAGTGCATCAGCTTTGCAGAGGGGTGATGAGGAGGCACTTTCTGCATGTTCTGACTCCTGCCTCTCTGGGGCTGGGGGGGCACAGTTTCTAGCCTTTACGTTTCCAGCTAGGCCTCGGGAAAGAGTAGGTGCTTGGGAAGGTCTGTAAAGTCATGGAGTGATGAGGCTGTTACCTGTTCTAATCCTGCCTCCTATGCTGCAACAGTTGAAGATAAGAAAGAACAGGAAATAAAGGATAATCTCTTGGTTCAGGCAGGTGAAAGCAAGACTGGAGAAGTAGATTCTTTCCCTACTTCTGCTGCTGAGTTCCTGTACAGTATAGCTCAATTTATTTAGCCCAAGTTTTCATAATTGTTTCCTAATTCCACATTTGCTCTGTAAGCTACTGGGACAGGACAAGAAGAAATGTTGAATTCTTCCCAGTGCTACACACACAAATGTGGGCTGACCTTTGAATGAATTAAATTAAACTGGAGGTAGGCCCTGGCTATTAGAGATTAGATTTCCAATTTTCAATATTAATCTTTCTGGGATGTTGTTTCCCATTTACAAGATGGGGTTAATGTCAGCGTCTCAGGTTTATCTTGAAAATCTCTGAGATCTCTGAAATGCTGTGGTGATGAATATTGAAAAGCCCAAGTTTACATGATTTCAGCCAGTTGCGTATGTCAAACAATGATAGCATCACTGTAAGTAGTATCAATGTTTCTGTATTGACATAGCTCAGGTATCAGCAGAGCTGATCATAACAATGATGTATACCACTGCTTCTTAGTAATCTGTTACATGTTTCCTCAATTTCTAAGTAATGTTTTAATATTTAGTATTCTTGTTTTTTGGGGGAAGAAGCTCAAGTCTTGGAGTGTAAATCCTAAGGTTGAGATTGAATGCTAAACATGAAGTGGCTTTATATGGTTAAAAGAGATGCTTTCTGATAGGAATTGCCTTTTCTTTTACAGCCTAATGTCCTGGGAAAAACAGGGTTCATTCACAAGTATAGAAATTTCATTTGGAAAACCCTTCCTGTGTATTCTTGTATTGAGTTTTCTCTGTGATTTTCCATTAGCCACAGGTGACATGTGTTAAGTCTGCTGAGTGTTGTCAGTGGTCCCCGAGTTAGCATATACCGACCACAGAACTGCACGTGGTGTCGCTCATCTCTTGTGAGATCAGTGCATCGGAGGAGTTACAGTCCTCACAGTCTGGAAATGACATTCCTTGGTGTGAGCTGGTGTGGTACCACCTCTGTTTCTCCTTCTAGGAGTCTGATCTGACGTTCCGGTTGGCCAGTGGCCTTGTTATTTGGCAGCCGATGTGGGAACACAGGCAGCCTGAAGTTTCTGCCTTCAATGCTCTCGTAAAACCCATCAGGAACATCATTACAGGTCTGTGACTTTGCTGTGGTAATGTAGCTCCTGAGAGCTGGGAAACCTTGTCTTTTGTTTGCCTAATGCTGCCCTACATTCTGTAGTCGTCATATTTGAAGGAATTTACTGATACTACAGGAATTAGCGAAGCCTTAGAGTAGTTTAAGGTTGTTCCCCCTCAGAGTCAACTGACATTTGCATAATAATTGAATAGGAGATGAGAGAGCTGTCACAAATAGGAAATAAGAAACTCTTCAGTAGAGTTATCATTACCTGTCAGCCTTCTATCTCTGTTTCACCTCATCTTCCTTAGTTGCTAAGAAGGGCAAAAGCAGTATCTGTTAGTAGCCTGACATGGGTGAGGAGAGCTTTCCCAAACTGGCACTGGACAAAAATGAACAGTGAAGAACACACAGTTGGTTTTCCTCCTGTCTAAAACTTGAATTTCCCCATGTTATGAAATTAAAAAAAGGTAATTTCAGGACTCTCCAAAAGAAAGGCCTAGGTTGTGAATTCACTTCTGCATACTGGAAAGGGTTGCTCTTCCTTTATGTTTCAGCCATAATGAGACTGGAATCAGGTGCTTAGGCTTCAGAGGCTTTGGCTTCCAAGGCCTAGTCCCAAAAAACCTTTTTACTTTTATGTTTTTAGACGACAGTTTTGCGTAAGTTCTATGAAGTGGTGAATTGAAAGTGAGCTGGGTATATTGCTGTACCATTGCTTGCCAACTCTCAAGAGCATGGAGCTGTAATTTTCACCATAGTGAAAACGTAATTTGCTAAATTATATATTTTTTAAAGCAAGTAATTTTGATCTGAAGGCTTTGTAGACCTTTGGAAATCCCAGAACTGAAAAGATTTAAGTGCTTCAAATTATTTAAAACAGTCTTTGACATCTAACACTTCATCCCTCTGCTTCAGCTTCTGGAATTAAAATATAGGATTTCAGCCCTGGCACTAACAAAAGGAATTAGTCCTAAAGTTTCTTTGACCATTAGAATTTTTCCTGTAGGTCTGTGTGAAGTCAGAAAATTCCTAAAAAGTAACTTAAGCAATAAAGTATAAAAGGAAAATGCTCTGTTATGTTTTGAAAGCATTTTTAGCAGGACAGAAATAGTAATTGGAATGAGGTCCTTTATATCAAGGAAGATGCTGCTATCTTAGCCTTGTCTCAAATTTGGACCAAAAAAGGTCAAATTTACTTACATTTTCCTTCAAACAACAAATTAAAAAAATACAATGAAGAAGTTTTGCAACGTTTTTGTTTGCAGTCAGTCTAAGTCACATCTGCACAGCTTTCAAACATGACAGAATTTCAGGAATAGTCATCCTAGTCTGTGTTATGCCCTTGTTCTGCTACAATATCACTGATCAAACTTACTTTATGATACCCATGTGTTTCCTGTGATGAAGGCATTTGGCAAATTGGAAATCACAATGCACTCTGAGAGATGTAGCCTGGAAAAGGACCTGAATACGTGTGCAAATAGGAGGAAAAACTCCAAAATAAAAGGCACTAGTATGTAAAGGAAAACACCATTTGATGGCAAATGGATTTAGGATAAAATTTATATTCAAATTAAATTTTAAAGAAATAGAGCTTTTCAGTAGACAGTGTTGATGACAACACAGTGGAAAAGAATTGTGCAAAAAATTCAAACAGTCCTTTTTTCTTTTTCCTTTTTGTGGCTGTGGCTGATGCCTAGGAAATCTGCAGCAGAGAGAGGCTGCTTTGGGTTCGGTTTTGTCTGCTGGTTTATCCTTTCAGTGGTACACTATAACATAAGAGGTGTTTCCTGAAATGTTCTGCTTTGCCTTCTTTTCTCAGCCAAGAGAAGTTCTCCCACCAACAATCAGAGTGCGACTTGTGAGTCCTCTAATCTGGACAGTGGCCATACTGAGGTAAGTTCTATGCTAAGGTTTGACAAGCCTGAATAAGGAGGTGAGGGAGGGGGGAAACAGAACTTGCTGTTACCACCCTAAAGTATTCCATCTCCAGAAAATTACAGCTATTCACAGTTCTTCCAAAGGCTCCGAATCTAGTTTGCAGTGGAACCAAAGGGTATTAAATGTAGTCATCTGCAACTCCTTGTCCTTATCCTGTCTTGTAGGATGGAAACCTGATGTTGCTTGTGATAGAAAGTTGGAACTAGATCTTAAAGGCCCATTCCAACCCAAACCATTCTATGATTCAATGATCTTACGTATTTTCCTGGGCAAAAGGCCTGTCTTACCCTTTGCCTCTACAGTGCCTAATACTAAGAAGCCCCAGGCTTAATCAGTTTCTCCATATTACCATGGCTTTATGGTGTAAGTAATGGTCCGGTGTAAGCACAAATTGCTGTTATAAAACTAATATGGGAGAGATAAGTATGTTTATATACCTATTTTATTTTATTACAACTATCCAAAGGGACTGCATGTGGTCTGTGAGACAACACAGCCAGATTCTGTACCTCCAAAGGCTGCTGTTTCGGCATGTCATCGTGGAAATTCCTTGGATGGAAGCGTATCCTCCCAAACCTCTCAGGAGAGAGGTACTGCACATCCCAGGTACAAACCCCTTCAGGAGAAAGTTAGGCTGGTGTGACTCCATGGTGGAGGTCATACAAGTCCTGTACCTCCAATCTGCTGTTGTCTGTACATGCTAAGCATGCTGGATGTTTATCTCAAACTCTTAATGGAACAAGTCTCAGTTCTGGGTTTTGAACAAGGTGGTAACACTTGATATTCAATGCCACTTCCATTCAGGAAATCTCTAGCTGAGCTGTTGGGACAGTTTCTTTAGTCTTTTCTAGTGTGTTGGTTTCTTAAAATTAAAGACACAACAAATAACTTGCAAGTTCAACCCTCCTAGGCTGGATTCAGCCTCAGGCAACTGGTATAATTTCTGGCTTCTTTCTGATCAGACTTTTTTTCCCTCTAGCAAAGGATTTTTGCAAGCCTGTCTCCTCTGCCTTCATTATGTCTTCTCTGCATCCTGCTGCTTACCTTGCTTTAGACTACTGTCCCAAAGGAATAGGCTAACAAAGAAGAATAGCCATGCAAACATCCTTCCAGCTTGCCCTGCAGCACACAGGCCATGGTTTTCCAGCATGGCACTGATAAATTCATCTAGATTAGGGTGCATAAAGGTAGAACAAGATTTTCAGTAGTGCTGGACACTCGGTGGTGCCATAAAGTAAATGAAGCTGATGAGTGTTTTCAGGGGGTGGAGAGGGTGGGAAGCCTATAATTTTATATATATATAACTATAATTTTAGGTCTCTGTGGACTTAGGAGTGTCACTTAAACTCCTCGTGAAAATTTTGGTTCTATTTTGGGAAATGTCATATCCAGAACACTGCAGTTTTGAGAAATGTCTTCATTACAGTGACAGAAGAAAGGTAGGATGGAGTGGGTTTCTGGATACCACCTAGGAAGAGCTCTGATTTCTGAGAAGGGGATTTGGGGCATCTTTTCACTGGTCCAAAGGGCAAAACTACTCCCTAAGGCTCTTATCCCATCAGGAGGCTTCCTTTGGGATTTGTATCAAGCCTGTTGTCGGTTCTGGGTCTTTATTTAATTTGTATTAATGTGAGCCAGTAAAGCTGAAGCTGGGGACAGAATAGCCTTTCTGTGTATGAACACTATTCCTCAGAGAGTATACAGCTGTAAAAAAAATTTAAAAAAAAAAAATAAAAAAAATAAAAAGGCAGCCTTTTAAGAAGACAGAATCAGGTGATCAATTTGTCAAGCTGGGTCTGGTGGTTGCCATGGGGACGAAGCTTCAGACAGGCTTTGAAGAGAGCATCATTATGCCTCCTCATTTGCAGAACTCATTGATCAGTTAAAACTGTACAGGGAGCTTTGGTTGCCAAGCAACAGACAACTGGGGAAAAAATGTTGTTTACTCTGCTTACCAACAGCCGCAGTATTCCTTTGTCCTTGGCCAGCGGTTGGAGACAGGCTGCCTTTCCACATTCCCTGCAGTCAGGAGCTGATTATACAAGCGCTAGATATCCCTTTAAGTGAACTTAGAGTTTAATTTCTGGTTCCTCAGACACTGCTTGAGCAAATGGCTTGTTCCCCTGATCCTGGCCTATTATCCCTCCTCCACTCAGTGAAATTCTCCATGTGCAGATGATACAGTTTAACACAGAAGCAAATAAAGCCACAGCTCTTTATCCAGCTTCTGCCTTGAACAGGCTGCCTGGGAAGCAGACTTTGTAGGAAGGACTTCAGTGACAAATATTTCAGAAAGAGAATACGCCTTGCTCCAGGCTGTGTCATGCCTCAGGTTTGCCTGTGCCACATGCAAGAGAGCATGAAAGACTGTTCAGACTCAAAGACACTGATCAAGGTCCTGCAAAGTGACCAGGGAGCGATGCATCACCTTTCACAATTGCTACTGAGATGATGGGCTTTATTTCCTTTGCTGGGATACTTTGAGTATCCCAGCTACACTTAAGGTTTTTTGCAGGCTGCATCCGTGTGACATAACCTGGACTGTGACAAAACCAGCCTTCATATCAGGTTTAT
>JAWWES010000002.1:1625086-1667032 GCA_035583135.1 Lophotriccus pileatus
ACTTAAGGTTTTTTGCAGGCTGCATCCGTGTGACATAACCTGGACTGTGACAAAACCAGCCTTCATATCAGGTTTATAGGTGGGAAAATTATAGCATATTCCCACTTCTCATTGTTTTCTCCTTCCTAATTCAGTTTTTCAGGGTTTTATGACATGGAATTTTAAAGTCATCAAACTTTAAGCATTTTTACCTGGAATGCAGCACTAGAGGAGAGACTTTGAATCTATATATTGCATATAGGGTGACATATGCTGACACAGATGGGCTGGTCTGCAGTCACCAAGTGCCTGTGACATTGGCCTGCGGGCCTGGCAGCAAACCAGCTCCTGCAGGTTTGAGTTTTAGATCTGTGCATTGGTTCAAGCCCAGCCATGGCACCTGCTCCCTGTTTCCAAGTGTAATATGGAAGGGGGTTTATAGGATTCCAAGTGGTGTCTGTGAGAAATATCTCTAATTAAAATTTCGAAGACGGCCCAATAAAGTGAAACAAAGAAGTTTAATTACAGCGCGCTGGATACAACAGGCTTTGGAACCAAACCTGTACATCCCGAGAATGGGAGGGACCAGTCCTTTTTAGGTTTCTTGATTTACATAACCACTCCCTCACTCCTCCCATAGCAAGCTCCACTCCTTTTCTTCCTTATAGGGTGACATAGTCTCTTCTTGATCTTGACTGGGTCTCTTAGGGCCGGTTTATGTTCTTCCTTTGTCAGTTTATTAGCTATCTTAATTTACTTATTAAGTTGTTTGGCCATGTGGTCCCTTGACAATGAGCCGTGGCTGGGCCCATTGTCTTACAGTCTTCTCGCGTTCGCCTTTATACAATACAGATAACAGGTAATTATAACTGAAAAAGTAGCAACCAGTAGCTGCAGGTAGGCCTGCAAACAGCAGTAAGCAGAAACAGCAATGCTCGTTATTAAATAACTCTCCAGCCCCCCAAACAACACAGCTTCCAAGCATCTTAACACGAATACACTCCTCCTTGTAATAGAACTATCCCCATTCATTTCTCACAGTGTCAATGTTCACTGCACACTTCTTTCTCGTCTGCCAGTTCTGTACCTGCCTTGCATGCACAGGGCAGTGATCCAGCAAAGCACTTAAAAGGTGCTCTTCGCTTGAGCACTTGAAGGTCCCACTGGTCAGTATTGCTGCTGTTCCTTGATGCTTTTCTGCACTGTGTCCTTAGATCCCTCTGTTTAGAATGTGATGGTACCCAGCTAGAGGTGGAGGTGTCCTACCCACTCTGTTTTCATGCTGTTTAGCCAAACAATATAATATAAATAATGATGGTATAAATGATGCATAATGATAATATAAATGGCTTATAACAACAACAACTAACCCACAAAAAACCAACCAAACAAACAAAAAATCCCAAGCAAAAAACCAAACCAAAACCCCCCTGATGATCTTGTGATGATTCTCAAATGCCTGAGAATACAGTGCATGAAAGAGTTGTTGATTTTTATAGAATCCAAAAATCCCATAAGTACTCAGGTCACAGCAGTGTGTTTTTAATGCACAGAGTGGAAATATTCAAAATGTGTACTTCAGCAGGCAAAAGGAAAAAAAAAAGATGTCCAGAGTTCCTGCCCTGCCCCCAGATTTCACACCTTCTTTTGCCATGTGATTCTCATTCCTCCAACTCCCTTTCACTTCCTTCTTTTCTGACAGATTGCCTCCTAATAGCAAATGACTGTCCAGAGGCTAGATCAGGGCATTGTACTCTGCTGGGTGAGAAGTGGTATAAAAAATTAAGAATAAAAAGGTGGGGTCTTTTTTTTTTTTTTGCAATAAGAAGGGCTCTGACAGTACATGTGATGCCTTTGAAATCTGAAATCTCTGGATTCTCATTTCTTAGGCTTATTACAGACATCTTGCTTGTATGAGCATTAACTTCTACAATACTTTAAAAATTCAATATATTAAAACATATTAGGAAATTACACCACCTGATGGGCAGGGAAATTATAGTGAGGGCTTATAATGGTCCTTTTCTCTGAAACACCTCAGCAAAGGTTGTCTGTAACAGTAACTTTAACATATATAGGAATCAATTTAATTAGCTTAAAGTGTTAACTAACTTAGCTGCTCTGCCTGCTTCTCCTTAAGCAAGGCCTAATATGAGGAAATGTAAATAATTCCTAAATATATATTATTAGTATCTGAACAGCAGATGCTCAAGGGTTGTCTGTTTCCCACTGAACAAATTATTCAGTTAGAATGAATGCTAGAGGCTTATCTTCAGATCACAGTTTAAGAAAGCAACCCTATCCAAGAAAACACTTAACAAAGCATGTACTGGAGTCCTCTGGGGAATTGAAAGCTAAATATCCACTTACATGTCTTAAATAATGCTTTCCTCAGTCGGAGCCTTAGTCCCAAAGAGTCAGTTCTTTATTCAGAGAGCCGAGGATCTCAGAAGGCCCAGGCAGCCCGATGGCTAACGTGTTTGCTCCTGTTTTTTGGAACAGGGTGTCCTTGGTGATCCCACCGTGCCAGAAGTCTCGCTACGCCACGTACTTCGACGTGGCCGTGCTGCGCTGCCTGCTGCAGCCACATTGGTCCGAGGAGGGCACGCAGTGGTCACTGATGTACTACCTGCAGAGGCTGAGGCACATGTTGCAGGAAAAACCAGAGAAACCACCCGAGCCAGAGATCACCCCTTTGCTGAGGCCTCGGAGCAGCTCCATGGTGGCTGCTGCACCCTCTCTGGTGAACACCCACAAAACTCAGGTAAGCAGTTGCTATTGACAAGAAAATAGCTGCTGTGGTGGCGATGCTGGGAAGTGATGGCTGGACAAGCAGTGACAGGCACAGTTTTGGTGTTGGTTCAACTGCCCAGGGGTTAGATTTGTGCATCATTCAGAAAGAGACCCTGACAATGATGAGGGTTTTCTTGTGCAGAGTCAGAGTTGGTGACTGCTGAAAGCTTGAGGGCTTACTTGGGATAATTAATCTAGGGTGAACTGGGATAATGTTAGTTTTTAATGTGAGAATATATTAATGTAGCTGTCAGAAAAAATGGAACTGCCTTTTCATTACAGTGTAACAGGCAGGACTCATCGAGCATCTTTGGTGTAACCCCACAAAACAGAGAAAAGGAGCTGCACTTGGCACAGCACTGCACACTTGCAGGCAAACACTTGGGTTAAAATATTAGACTAGACTTCACAAGCAGTGGCGATGAGCAAAAGCCCTCCATCTTGTTACCTCTTCTCCTGCTATTATTCTTATTGCATAACTTTTATATTTGTCAACAAAACCTCAGTAGACAAACTGTCCTAGTGGGTGTCAAGACTTGCTCCCTATTCGCTGGGAAATGAACCCCAGACTCCTGACCTTGGTGCAGAAAAGATCTTTTTATTTGTTCTTTTGGGTAGCTCCCCTGTTCCAGGGATAAAAAGGGGTTGCTGTTGCAGTTTCAGTTAATCTCCTTGTTGATTTGTGCTACTTTTAGGTTGTGCCCTCTTTTCTTGTCACATGGGCTTTTAACAGCAAATTCTGATTTACTGAGTTCATGGAACTGCTTTACAAAATTTAATAGAAATTCTATTTTTGCCATCCAATTTTAAGACACACCTCAAGTAAAAGACTCTCTCTTTTGTTAATGTTGCTGTCAAATGTCTTTCTGTGAGTCAGAAATCTCAGAATTCTTAATGTTTTTCTTAAAATCATTGCTTTCAGTATTGTAGGGCTCTGATGGTTTTTGACTTGTCATTTTATAGGGAAGAAGGGTGAGATACCTTCTGTCCTGTGGAGCCCAGGTGCTCATAATCAAGAAGACAAACATAATTAATGTAAATATTAGTACTGTCATTTTTAAATCTCAGGACTTTATAGCCATTCTTATAATTTTTATGAGAGCTGGTTTGAAGGGCCCAGCAGAAGTGTTGTTTAAACTATTATAGTTCAGTGTCGTTTCTATAAAATGTTTTCCTGTTCCTTCCCTGTAAAAGCTTGACATAGCTCCATAAAGGCCAGGTGATATGAATTACTACTCCATTTTAATCTACCTTTGCATGGAGATTGTTTGGGATTGCTGTGCAGAAAATCCTCCTTAATATCATCTCCTGGAGGGAAAATTGAAAGATATTGCTGTTGATGTGGTTCACCATTTCCATGCATGTACTGTTCCTTTGTCTTTGCTTATAACAACCTGGTTCTTTTGCACATTAGCCAGTTCAGCTCCCAGTGCAACAGGGAGTGCAGTCAGTGGTTTACAGAGACAGTATGAATGGGGTTGTCTTCCTCGTTCTTCTCTGTGTGCTGTGAAACCCTTCTCTCCTTTCACACACTTGACTATTTTGTGCTTTTCCAGGCTGTTTCTCTTGCAGGATTCCTTTACTCTGTCACTTTATCTAACATTTTTCTGTTAAATCCATTTGGCAATTCCACTGGGTGCATTATAGCTGTTAATGTGAGGACTCTGTCCAGGGCATTCTTCCCTCCAAGGCTAAGTTTGATTGCTTTTGGTAACCTTTGTGTCAGTCCTGTGTATTCCTGCTGTACTTCATCAAGTTGGAATCCTGTTTAAAAAGATTTCTGATTTGCTGCGGGGAACAGATGCAATGGAGGAGGTGAAGCAGTCTTCCAGGCAGCAAAACTCATGCCCCTCTTCCTTTACAGCTCTGAGGACTGAAATCTGTGCAACACAGAGAGGCACCTGGGCTCTGGTTCATCCCAGCCAACTGCAGGGGCTTTACTGCCGTTTGTAAATTGAGTCTCATCACTCAAGGCTCTCTGCTAGTTCATAGCAGAGAATGCTACCTCCCAAGGGGTAGGATTTGTTCTTTCTTTCTAGCAGCACAGGGGGTTGTATGCTGAGCCTTCACAAGCTCATCTGACACAGGGATGTGCTTAAAGCCTGATTTTTTCAGTCTAGATCTAAAATTCCTAACACAGTGTCGTAATTTCTGCTCAAAGGTTGATTGATTAGTTCTCAAAAATACTGGCACTCTCTGTTTCATTAGGGTAAATTCGAAGTGGCAGCCAAAAACTGAATAAGGACAAATACAACTGCCTGAAAATCATATCAGGGACCAGTAGATTCTTTTGTGGTAAATCCACATTCTTTCTATTGTTCTGCAGTTTATCAGGATAATTTCCTGCATGTCGCCAAGCCTCAGCAAAACTCTCAATTCTGTTGGTTTCTGTGTGTCTGAAATCACATTTCAGATATAAGCTTGGGCTAAAGCAGTGGGGTTTGAGAGGATGAGAGAAACATCCTCATATATCACCTAGTAATCTGAACAGCAAAGGAAAAGATTCAGTGCAGCATTCCAGTGTTCCTTGTTGCATAGGAAAAGGGGCACTGGGTGAAGTGCGAATAAAATGAATACCAGCTTCTTCTAGAGAGTGACTTGACTCTAAACATATTTCAGTCCTGGCAACATGTGATAAAGGAAACCTGCATTGCATCTGTATGCAGTAAATTCACTCTAAGGGCAGATGTAGGACATGAAACCTTCAGAGAGTCACGAGCTGCTAGTCTTGCACTGACATTGCAGGGGAAAGAGCCAAAACCTAAATGAAGCATAGGACCAATGCAGCTGTAGTGCTTGCTGCAGTGCTGATAGAAAGCCAAGAGCCTCCAGTGTAAAATCTTGAGAGCTGAGAGAAGTACTAATGAGCTGGTACACATAGAGTCATGCGGAAGGAAGGTGATAGAAAACAGAAACAACAAAAACTAGAGGAGCAGACCCCAAAATATTTTGCTTTCTTATCCATCCTGTGTGTATCGTTATTGCTACGCAGTCTACTGCACAGAAAACCCATCTTTTTAATTAGTCTTCAACAGAGTGATAGCTTGGTTCATTAAAATGTATCATCTACCATACTGTAGATTTAAGGTGATTCTGTAATTTGGTTTTCTGGATTTCAGAACTAGGCCTGTGTTGTCTGTGCTTGTATGGCTTGTGGCTCAGTAGGCTCTGATCCTTACTTTGTCTTTTGGTGACCATAAGCCACCTAATAAAACACTGATTTAGTCAGTAGTGGACAAAGATAATGAATCCAAAACAAATTTTTATGATGGCCAGAAGAGACCAGAGAGCTAAGGAAAAAGAAACCAAAACAACACCACCAAAACAAAAACCAAAACAACAACAGAAACCCACAAAAACTAACAAAACAAACAAACAAACCACCCCATGAAAACCAAAACAAAAGAAAACACACAAAAAAACTAAGAACCAAGCTATCTGAGTACTTGGCCTTGCCATTGAGAGCACCTAGGTTTGAATCCTGATTTGCTGTGTACTGGATTTCACGTGTGACTCCTCCATGGCATCTTTAATCATATAAACAGAATGGTTCATAAGCATACCTGTACTACAGACAATGGTGAAGAGGAGTCTTACTGTTATGTGTATCCTTCATTCTTGTGCTGATAAAATTAATAGGAAGAATTTAAGGCTAGTCTTTGATTACTCTGAAAAGTGTCTGAAAAATATGTGGTTCCCAGTATCCCAGTACTGCAAACACTGTAACTGGTACTTAACATTTCAGATGCAAAGACTGTCACTGGCTTCTGCTGGACATTTTTGTGCATAAAACTGCACACCTGTGTATTGCAGAGCTGGCTGGCTCTTCAATGGGCAATCTGGCAAGGCAGAATCTAAACCTCCTGTACTATAGGAGTCTCTTCATCTGTCCTTGCCTTATGGCTATCTCTGGATTGAAAGCAAAAGGCATTTTAACATAACCTAGTTGTTCAGCAGAACATTTCTGATGGGACAGCGAAGAAAAACATCATCTCCATTGGAAAAAAAGTTGATATTTAGCAGAAAAAATTTTCCTGTGGAAATTCGATCAAATCAGCTGCACAAACATCTCGTGGAAAGTGGCATCGGATCTTTAATGAGAGCAGGTGGCCAGGAGCTGAGTTTTTTGTGCCATTTCTGTGGCAAAGCCCTTCTTTGCAGCAGGCAGGTGTGATGCGTGTTGCTCAGTGCAGAGGCTGCTTGAGCGCTCTCTACTGAAACTGGGGTGAGTGAGCCTCATGGTTTTCACTGTCCTGAGACGTTCTGGGACAGAGGAGGCGGGGACATACACAAATATGAACTATGATGGACTGGGAGCACTGTTACTATGAGCGAAGGATGCTTAGTGATGTAGAAGTCTTAGGTTTCTTCCGTGAGTAAATAAATTTTTTAGAAAATCAAGTCTCTTGAAGGGACTCTGCTGCTTATTGCCATCCGGTTTCAAAATGCATATTTAAAGGTATATATTATTAAGGGCATATTCTCTTAGATCTTAAATAAAACACTTCAAAAGGGGTAGCCACTGTGATTGCTCATCAGTGGATGATCAGATGATCATCAGCTACCCAGAATCATACCTGGGTTCAGAATTAGACTGGAGAAGAATATGCCATGAGACCACACTGGCAGCAAAGCCTGTGACAGAAATGTTAGACAAGGTAAATAATTCTGGGAGTTTCTAAATTTGTTTTGTTTATTCAGTTGTTTCTCTTTAAATGTGTGTACTGTTTTGTTTAATGAGTTGAAGGTTCTTTTCCTCTACAGTGCTCCTATGAAAGCTCCTGGAAGTAGCTTTTTTATTTATGTGGGGTTTTTTTTTAAGCTGATTGTCCTCTGTTTCTCCTTGTGCTTATTGTCTTCTTTTGGGAGCTGCAGGATCTTACAATGAAGTGTAATGAGGAAGAAAAATCACTAAGCGCAGAGGCGTTTTCCAAGGTTTCATTGACCAACTTGCGTAGACCAGCAGTTCCAGATCTCTCCACAGACCTGGGGATGAACATCTTCAAAAAGGTGAGTGAGAGAAAACTTTAATTTGCCTATGATTCACCACTTCACTGTCCTGCTAAATAGCAGCTGAAGATCTGCTTGGACTATATATTCATGAGGTCTACTTGGAATTTATATTCATGCCATATGTGAGATTGAGGTCCCTTTTCATGGGAGTTGGGTGTTATTACATAGGTTTTTATATGCACATAGCAGACATGATACTCAAATCTTTATTCAAATAGCTGTTCTGCTGAAACTGCACGAGTGGAGGGCGCTCAAACAGTGCTGATTTTTAAATGCTGGTGCTCAGTTGTAGCTCCAGCTTAGTCAGCGAGTTCTGATATTTTTACATCATCTTAGCTCTAGGTTGCAACCATTCAAGATACTAGGCAGACTTTTGTGGATCCTGTACATCTAGCTCAAGGTCCAAAAATGTCATAAAATTATCCAAGGTCATCCCTCCCAGCCGAGGGCAATGCTAAGTTGCTTTACACACTCATGTGATCCTGACGTGCAGGTAGTTGCTAGCAGGGTAAATGCCCAAGGTAAGAAGCTCAGAGTGGGAGGCTATGCTTGGGACACACATCTGTGTCATCTTTTTCCCTCAGTGGTGGTCTTCCATGGCTCAAAACTTCTACTTGCTCCCATATCTCTCCCTCTTCTTCCTGCAGTTCAAGAGCCGCAAAGAGGACAGGGAACGTGAGCGCAAAGGGTCAATTCCTTTCCACCATACTGGGAAGAAGCGGCAAAGAAGGATGGGAGTGCCTTTCCTCCTCCATGAGGATCATTTGGATGTCTCACCCACTCGCAGCACTTTCTCCTTTGGCAGCTTCTCTGGAATCGGAGAGGACCGACGTGGCATTGAGAGAGGAGGATGGCAAACCACCATATTAGGTGAGACGTTGTTATATCTGCCCCAGCTTTTGTGTCGTTCCTGTTGTAAACATTCAGAGAACAACAAAGGCTCTTTATTTCGTCATCCATCCTGTTGTCACCTTGGCTCTGTTTGCAGTATGACACACCTGTTGGTAGAAGTGGCAGCTGCTCACAGCAGACCTGGAATGACTTACGCCTTAGTTCACCTATTCTCTGAAAACTGCCATCTTTACTAGAATAATAGCTGCTGTAGCAACCTGTAGGGATCACTGTATCACTTGAATATGCCTTCCCTGAGTGGTAGCAAGCGTTGCATGACTGCAGCTTAAAACAAATTCAAGGAATATTTGCATCCTCTTCTTTTAAAGAAAAATATCTAAAGAGGCAGCAATATGGTCACTAGTAGTATGGCAAAAAATATTCTATTCACAGTCTTCCTCAGTTGAATGTTGGATACACTGTAAATAGGATACTGTCTCAGTGAGGCATATGCTGTCTTGATATTGCAAAGAGACAGTTGTTTAAATCTAAAAATTGGCTCCTTCAAGCTTCTAAGTTCACTGAACAATGTCTAGGCATTTTTTCTGTTTCACAGAGTTACTCCCAATGTTGTAGATTTTCATCATGGCACTCTTTCTTAAAGATGATAGGCAACAAAATGATCTGCCATGACAGAGCCTTCTCATTTTCACCATCTTAGATGGCACCATTTTGGAGAGCTCTCCATTGGAAACATGTCTCTCTCTGGGGCAGAGGAGAGTGGGCTTAGCAAGTGAATTTTAAAAGATTCATATGTGTTGTGTCAGTATTTAATATACAAACACGTACAGATTTGTACAAGAATAACAAACGTTGTATCTAAATCCTCATTTCCATATATTCAGTACCTCAAGTAGTTACTTAAAATTTAATCCCAGGGACTCCAGATTCTTGCTGTGACTAAACCTACAGCTTTTTGCTTTCTGATATCTTAGTGAAATCATGTATTTCAGATTCAAGTCCAGTGGTCAACAGATCCTGCCAATTTCAGAGACACTCCCCCTCTTCTAGTAGATGGGATTTTTACTGTATTGCATTCTTGAAAATTTCCTTTGCCTTAGCACTCTCCATCCTGAAATACCTACTTCTTTTGGACCAGAGGAGAAGAAACCAAATTCCTATACTCTGCCCCAAAGAGTGGAGTCATACAGTGCTGACCAGTCTCACTTTCTTGAAGGTGCTGGTGGTTAATAATGTGGGTGTATGTGCCGAGGGGAAGAACCTTGCAGAGACTTTGTACATCTTTAGATCAATAAACCCCTGTGAGAGATTCCACTATAATGTTTGGTTCTGCTTCACAGTGTCCTGGAATGCCTTGACTTTTGCAGAATCATGTCCTCCAGTTTCTAACCTCAGCTACCGTCTCTTACCTCCAAGGACCTCTCAGATAAGTAAACCAGATACCCTTTCTTGTCCTCACCCTAGGAAAGTTTACCAGGCGGGGGAGCTCTGACACAGCCACGGAGATGGAGAGCCTGAGTGCCAGGCACTCTCACTCGCATCACACGCTAGTCTCTGACCTGCCGGACCACTCAAACAGCCACGGAGAGAACACAGTCAAAGAAGGTAAATTTAACACACCTGGAAAGACTTTTCACTGAAATACCAACTCCAAGAAGCTGAGGAAGTGTCACTGTCTCCATATATGAGTATGTGACTAATTGTTTTTTTCCCTTTTTATTTCCATATCTTTTGAGTGCTTTTTAAAGTTCCACGTAGAAAAATGTTCCAAACCTTTCATATTTATCTGGTGCTGCTGTTAAAGCAGTTGGCAGCCATCAGCAGGGAGAAGGCAGGGTTTGGTGTTTTCTGCCTTACCACAGCACAGAATTTTGGGCAGAAACTTTGTATTGTTATCTATCTTCAGTGGTTTCATGGGGTATTTTGGGGTATTTAATGCCTCTTTGCAATCCACAGCTGCTGGACTGTGCTGAGAATCACAGGCTTTTTTTCCTAATTCCCCTCACTCCAGTTAGAAGCCTGGCTTTGAAATTTACTCAGTCTCGAGAGAGGCTTCAGGGCCTTGGGATGACTGACTAAGGGATGAGGAGCACAAGTAGTGTTCTCCTCTGTCCTTCCAATTTTTCAAGGGAATGATGAGGGAAGAAACAGGAAGAGCCAGCAGATCAACACCTGGTGCCAAGTCTGGTATCACCAGCAGAATTTTGAGGATTCTGGGTTTGTTTTGAGAGTTCTGGGTTTGTTTGTTTACACCAGCCTGCTGGTGACAGATGAGCTACTCCCGACCCAAAGAAGGAAAAGTGTCTTTGCACAGGAGTTAGCAGGACTTTAACTGCATTTGAAGGGGGAAATGGCTGGAACAAAATTTCCTACTGCCATCTTTATTTGTTATCTAAACCATACAAATTTCAGTGAATGCCATTAAAAAGTTACAGTTGCCATCAAGAAATTCTCTGATACAAGAAGCTAATTCCTGCCCTGATCACTGACCAAATTGTAGCCTAGTTCAAAGTACTGCTGTTGGCCTTAGAATGTTTCTCCTAATAAATAGTGCTTGTTCAGTGCTGGGAGGGTTGCCCAGGCTTTAAGAAAACCTGGTCACCAGTCTGGCAAGTTTCTGGCAAGTTGGTATTTGCATAATATAAGCAGTTCATCACTGAGTCATTGCTTATTAGATGTATGTTGTGTTATTGATTAGAATACATTAAATAGCCTTAGGAAGAAGTTCTTTGTTATTCCATAACCCTGTTACTGTCTGGCTGGTGATAGTCCAGCCAACCCTGTGGGATACATAGGGTCTTTCTACACTACAGGGTGTATAAACCTACTTAAAAAGCACTAAATGAGGGAAATTACTAACACTGTAGCCTGGAGTTCAGTGTGAGCTGTAAAAACATGGTGAATCCTTGATAAAAATTGGCCTGTGTAGCCAACATGCTAATCTGAGCAATTTAAAGTTAAACTTGTCTATGTAATGAGTTCCCTTCTCTCTGAACACTGTGAACTGAGACACCACAGTGCCTTTCTGATCAGACAGCTTTGCATTTTGGAGATGGCTTAGACTGTCACAGGTATTGTTAGGAACACACTGCTCCATTTTTTTCAACTGGTGTGATGAAATATTTCATATTGGTGTGACTTAGAAAGCTGTTCCAAATTGGTGCTGCTGTTCCCCTACCTTCACTCCTGCATCCAGCTGCAGAGTCCTTTTTCTTTGCCTTGCAGGGGCAGTGCTGCTTTAAAGACCAGGCACTGGACCAATACAGGGAGCAAAGCTAGCCAAATTCTAATCTCCCTCTGGATTAGATTTAGGCTGGCTGAGTTCCCTGGTCTAATTCCCTGCCTGCTTGACTGAGATCAACTTACGCTGCCATGGAAGTGTACCGCTAGAGCAAACTCAGTGTTGTTCTAATTTACCCTGGCTTAAAGGAAGAAATGAATCTTTCATCTCAGTACCCATTATAATAATTAGGAACCTGTCTTGTCTTTCAGCATTACAAGCTGCATTAAGAGGTGCTCCCTTTAAACACGCTCAGCCTCAGTCTTCCATTCCATAACTCTAGAGGTGGGAATTTACAGGTAGCCATTTTCCCCCCTGCAGTGCGGTCCCAGATCTCCACCATCACTGTGGCAACCTTCAACACTACCCTGGCCTCGTTCAACGTGGGCTACGCCGATTTCTTCAACGAGCACATGAGGAAGCTTTGCAACCAGGTGCCCATCCCCGAGATGCCCCACGAGCCACTTGCATGTGCCAACCTCCCACGGAGCCTGACGGACTCCTGCATCAATTACAGTTGCTTGGAGGACACAGATCACATTGATGGAACCAACAACTTTGTCCACAAGAACGGCATGCTGGATCTCTCGGTAATTGGCAAGGAACGAGGAAAACCAGGTCCCTCTTCTGTCAATATAGCTGTACCATTGAGATCAGGGTTTGGATGGGCTTTTCCTCCACCTCTTTATATGACTTCTCTCAGCAGTACATAAAGGTCAGTCAGATACATTTGTGCATATCCTAAAAATCTCCTCTGAGATACTGCAACTCCTGTTACTCCTTGCGAGGAGTGCATGTGCATGTGGAATGCACACATCAAATCTTAAGTGGTATAATGTAATGGCTGTGTTCCTGGGGCATGCACCAAATTCCTTTTAAAATAGTATAAGACTGAGTAGCACCTTTCTTCTAATGGCACCTTAAAACTCACCTTTTCTGCTTTCTTCTTAATGACCTGACAGCTCCTGGTGCACTGAAGCAGTACTCTCAGGCTCACAGATGTCATCTCATGGTTTCCTTTGCTGCCTGACTTTGCCCAGCCTGTGGTTTCTTGTCTTACACCTAGATTGTAGGCTCTTGGGATGTAGGGTTGTATGTCCTCTGTTCAGAGTTTGCACTGTGCCTCCTATAACGAGTCTCTGGTCTGCGACTACAGTTTCCAGGCACAAAATCGTACTAGGAAAGAAAGTAAATCTGACTTTAAATATGGTGTTTGGATCTCCCAGGTGGTCCTGAAGGCCGTTTACTTGGTCCTGAACCACGACATCAGTTCCCGGATTTGCGATGTGGCACTGAACATTGTGGAGTGCTTGCTGCAGCTTGGGGTGGTGCCCTGTGTAGAGAAGGCTCGGAGGAAGAGTGAGAACAAAGAAAATGAGGCCCCTGAGAAGAGACCAAGCGAAGGATCCTTCCAGCTCAAAGGGGCTGCTTCTGGTGGTTCAACTTGTGGATTTGGGCTGCCTCCAGTTAGTGGAGCTGGAGATGGAGGAGAAGAAGGAGGTGGTGGAAGTGGAGGAGGAGGTGGAGGTGGAAGTGATGGAGATGGTGGTGGAGGAGGAGGGCCATATGAGAAGAATGACAAAAAACAAGAAAAGGTTTGTATTGCTTCCCTTTATACAATTCCTGAAAGTACTGTAAGGTCTGTTAAGATTGACTATGCTTGTGTATGCAACTGCCCCTTTGTTTGCTCTCTTTTATTTTGCACCACAGTGACAAATTAATTTATTTTGCTCTGGTGGTCACTGGGGGTTCCACTGAGGAAACATCATTGGGAACTCAAGCACTGTAACTATCCCAGAGAAGCAGCTGCCAAAAGTAAAATTTGTGAGCCTTGCATGGACATTTTCAATATCTTGTCAGTTGTTTGAAACCCTCAATCACAATGATTTTTTGGAGGGGTTATTACTCATAACTTCTAAGGAAAAATAGAATCCAGTGTGTGAGCACATCTTCCTCTCTATGGCCAGAAATCATAAATTTTTCAGTATTGCTATGAGAATTGGCCAAGAGATGCTGTTGCTGACATCCAAAGTTGTAATTCATAGTAGCATAATACCTAAGACATTTTAAAAAGATGCTTGTTTTTCTACTCAAGCAGAAATTTTCAGGCAGGATTTTTTGAAGCGCAGGATGAATGGTCCACATATCTGCATAGCAGCACACAGAGGTTTCACATTTATAGCAGAACTTTCTGATGGGAGCTGAAAGGAGTGGGGCTGGTCCCTAAACTTGAAAAATAATTGGAATAAACACTTCAAGAATAACAACTCAGTAATGGAGTGTCTGAGAGGAGAAGTGGACAGTAATTTGTCAAAAGTAAAATGTTAACAAAATACCAGTGGTTGTGCTAGAATTCCACACTGTCTTTTCCTCTGTGACCCTCAGGATGAAGGCCCATCTGTCAGCACCCATAGGCTGGCACTCACAATGCTGATCAAAATTGTGAAGTCCCTGGGTTGTGCCTATGGTTGTGGAGAAGGACACCGAGGGCTCTCTGGAGATCGCCTGAGACACCAGGTATTCCGGGAGAATGTAAGAGAATTAAAGCTCATTACAGCGTCCCCCCCTTGTACTTTTGGCATCATCTGCTGAGATTGCTGTCTGCCCCCTCTGTAGCTTTCTCTGTATTGACAATAAATGTGTTGCTCTTTGCCCCAGCTCAAAGATTGTGTTGCAGCCCAGCCGTAGCAGATTTTCAGCTATTGTGTTATCTTGCAGCCCCTGGGGGGTGCCAAGAGCAGACCTGAAGTCCAGGGTGCTTCTGACCACCCCAGTGGATGGGTTGGGACAAATGTATGGGAGCAAATGCCCTGTGTGAGCTGGTGTAAGTAACTTTTCTCATAATATTACCCCAATATAGTATGCTATTTACAAGCGATGCAGCTGTCTTGGGTTGCATATCTAAATCCAGAAGTCTAAGGTGTAGGTACGTGCACCTTTCCTAATGGTGATTATGACTGGTTGCTGCTGGGCTGCTTCATCAGCTCCTGATAGCTGGAGTACACTGTACTTGCAGGCCTGTTGGTGTGCTGCAAGGAAATAAAAGATTCATGCCCTACTGAAGAGCAGGGTGGATCGTCACTGTTGATTCCTTACATTTTTGATTCTGCCCAAGCTGAAGCAGTGGAAAGTGCCCAGGATGTAGCCCATCAAACTTCATCCAGAAGAATTTATCTCCCTACAATCTGTCCAATGTCCTGTCAAATGGGAACCTTTCAAAGGCCTTCTCCAGCGTGTGCCTCCTCCTCACCTTGTGTGCTTGCAGAAGAGAGCATTTATTTGTGACTGTAATGAGAAATTACTAATCCCATGGTATGGGTGTGAACCAGATGCTACACCATGGCTTTGGTTAGCCTGAGCCATGCCAACAGAGCTATAATTTAGTTGTGGGATCTGAGCTAGATGGCTCAGAGATGGACTGGTTGCTCTGTATCCTGCAGTGTTCTGTTACCTAGGCTCCCAGGTACTGAGGAGACTGCAGCAGTGATGTTAGTTCTGAACACAGTGGGACAAGGTGGGGTGAGAGAGTCCCAGTGGTAACAGTATTCTGCTGCACAGAGCACTGGTGAACAGGTGCCATATTCATCACAATGTCAGTTAGATTTTTAAGATTGTGTTGGAGCTGAGCCAGCAAAGCGTTTAGGCCTATGCATAACATTAAGCATAAATGAATAGGTCTCTTGGAGCCAAGGTTCTTATCAGGCCCATTGAACTGAGGTGTTGGTGGGAAGAGATTTTCCTACATGT
This sequence comes from Lophotriccus pileatus, assembly GCA_035583135.1. NCBI lineage: Eukaryota > Metazoa > Chordata > Aves > Passeriformes > Tyrannidae > Lophotriccus > Lophotriccus pileatus. The sequence continues at coordinate 1,640,751 of JAWWES010000002.1, forward strand.
CTAAGTCTGCTGCATTTTCTCTGCATTTGTCTGGTCAAACTGCTTTGCATGCACCATTTGTGTTGACTGCATGGACAATCAACTCTTAGTTTACTGGGAAGTTAAGCATCCTATTGTATGTAGCTGGAGAGTTCATGTTTCCCAGAGAGCTGATATTTTAGATTCTCTAAACTCCAGCATGCATGGGGTCCCTGTAGGATGGAGAGTTTTGTGATAAGAAGTTGACAATTAATAGCTTTTAAATAAGAAGTTAGTGTTTTGCATTATGTAAGTGGGTCACTGGGTATAGGTGCCTGAAGTGGGTTGTTCTGAGCCAGAGGCTGCAAATCAGATGCCTGAGGCTAAGAACCTGTTCCACCAAGGAACCGAGCCTTCATGGAGGTGGTACATTCCTACTCCATTCACATCCAGAGAGATTTCCCTTTGGGCTTGAGATGTGACTGACAGTGATTTCACCACCACCTCCAAACAGTGGCACCCACGCTGGTACACTGTCTCCTTGAGCTGAATTTATTGTTTCCTCCAGAGGTGAATCTGTCTTGTTACAGAACCTGAACCTTCTGGCTCCTCAGGAGGGCTCCCTCAGAGACAGCACAGCAGAGCCCTGGCTAAGCAAGAACAAAATTTTCCTGCTCCTGTGTAGTTTGATGAGGTGTTCTTTCATGGATATCGTTGCAGGCTCAGAACTGCCTCACAAAGCTGTACAAACTGGATAAGATTCAATTCCGGCAGACCATGAGGGATTATGTGAACAGGGATTCCCTCAATAATGTGGTGGATTTCCTTCATGCTTTACTGGGATTCTGCATGGAGCCAGTCACTGACAGTAAGTAGAGCTAGCCTCAGAAACTCTCACTTGAATATTCCTAAACTGTGCCATCAGAAAGAAGCCGTACTTTTTTCCTTTAGAAAAAGAAAAAAGAAAAAAAGTGAGTTGCTATCCTCAGAAAATACAGAGTGTGTCTTTATCCAGATAAGGATAGTGCAGGTCAGGGGAGCTGGACCTCTTCAGATCCAAAAACCCAGTGATCTCGCGTAGAGATCTTGGGGCACCCAGTGCACCTGAGATTGAAGATCTCTCTTTTGATTCATCCTACCTTTTGTTCATGGCTTTTCACAGAAAATATTCAGTGATTCCTTGGGCAGGAAATTCTCTGCTTCATGACATGGCACCAGCTGGAATGGCCTGTTTAATCCAGGTCTGAAGGGAGATATAATTGAGCATTAAAACCCTCTGTGGTGCCTCAGATGAGGCGTTAAACAGCAAGAACGAGCTGAGCAAACAAAAACATGAACACACAGATGCACGTGACACAGATGCAGTTACAAGTGTGTGTGCATGTGTGTATGTAGGGGGTTTTGAGGGAGTTTTTAAGTTAGAAAAATGATTCCAGGTGCTATTAGAACAACTAAACATTTATGCTTGGTCACTGCATGCATCAACCGTTAACAATGACTGTTTACAGAGTAAGAACAGCTCCTCTGAAACACTCAGGGAATCTGACTAGTTTATTAGCCTGTCTCTGATCCCAGGCATTTCAGAGAAAGCATCAAAGAGTATTTGTATATAGCCAGCTTTTGTGAAGAAGATACCCGTAGGAAGTTTCCCTGAGTATTCATCAGTTATTGACTGGCTCATGCTTTGAAGTGTGGCAGCTCGTGCAGCTCTTGAAAGTCTTTTCTCTCATCTCATGAAACTGGGATGTTTCTTGTAATTAATGTAAATGTGTGATTCTTTTTTGACTCTTTCTGAGAGCTCAATCTCCATGTGCACCTTGCAAGAACAATATTCCTGTAGTTCAGACAATTTCATTTTCATGGGTGTTGTCACTTTGCAGCTTAATCAAACATCTCTCATCCTTTAGAACAGTAACTAGAAAAGCTGGAGGTATTGTTCAAATTTTGTGCCTTATTCTGTACATCTGTAAATGAGAGATGGGGATAAAAGGAAGCTGGAGTGGTCCTATCTTTTCAATCCTTTTTCATAATACAAATATTTCTGGGACGATTTCATCCTTGTAATTTTTCTTACCCCCTTAGTTTATTTTTGTGGGGTGGAATTGTGAGAACTGAGCATAGGATATTATGTGGGGTCATGTCCTTGTCTCATGTATAATAATAGTAATTCCTTTACACGTGTCTTTAAGCCATCTCTTTTAAACCATTCCTAACAAGAGGGCTTGCTTATACTTGAATTTCACAGACAAGGCTGGATTTGGGAATAACTTCACCACAGTGGACAACAAGTCTACAGCCCAGAGTGTAGAAGGTATTATTGTGAGTGCCATGTTCAAGTCATTGATCACTCGTTGTGCTTCCACTACGCATGAGCTCCACAGCCCGGAAAACCTGGTAAGCACTTGATTTCATGTTAACAAGTTACTTTTTCACTTGGGTGTCGCCAGTGAGACTTTACAGTGAAGAATTTGTTCAGTTTAACCAAATCCCTTGAGCGTAGCAAGCTATGCAGTCACAGTTGAAATGCTATGTAAATGTGATGCCCTTCTTGCATGCCTGCTTTGGAACCTGGGGACTTAGCCAGAATAAAAGTTGTGTAGTATGAATTGCAATTTCCTCTCTGTTCAAGCAGTTTCTGTGTTGTTGCAAATGGATTAGTGGCATCATCTGGAGTGAGGGATTAATGAACAAGAAGGGCAATGGCATCCTGGTTGGTATCAGAAAGTGTGTGACCAGCAGGACAAGGGCAATAATTGTCCCCCTGTACCAGGCACTGGTGAGGCTGCATCTCAAATTCTGGAGTCAGTTTTGGGCCTCTCACTAAAGAAGGACATTGAGGTGCCAGAGCGTATCCAGAGGAGGGCAGTGGGGCTGGGAAAGGGTCTGGATCACAGGTCTGATGAGGAGCAGCAGAGGGAATTGGAGTTGTTTTAGCCTGGAGAAAAGGAGGCTCAGGGGACACCTCCTTGCTCTGTACAACTACCGGAAAGGAGGGTTTAGTCAGGTGGGGTTCAGTTTCTTGTCACAGGTAACAAGTGACAGGACCAGAGGAAATGGCCTCAAGTTGCACCAATTAATTAAATTAGATAATGGGGAAAATTTCTTCACTGAAAGGGTGGTCAAGTATTGCCCAGGGATGTGGTGAAATCACCATCTCTGGACGGGTTTAAAAGATATGTGGATGCAGCACTTGGGGACATGGTTTAGTGGTGGACTTGGCAGTGCTGGGTTAACAGTTGGACTCAGTGATCTTTAGGAGGTCTTTTCCAACCTCCATGATTCCATGATTCCATGATTTTAAGACCACAGCCAGCACAAATCAACTTTCAGCAAAGTCAAAGCCAGTTCACTTGGTTAAGGACCTGGCCCACCTGTGGCAGAGTGAGTTGCTGAAAAAGCATTTTGGTAGATCTTTCCCAAGTTTAGACAAACATTCAATTTACCAAATACGTGGAGGAAAGTAAGGGATTGCTGATTGCTGCCTATACACTGGATGCCATGAGCTCTCTTCCAAACCAGTGCTAAATCTAGCAGCTAATCTCAAACCACCTCCTTTATTATCAGAAACTGGGATTTTTCGTGGAAGCAACCAAGAAGCATTCATGTGCTCCATCCCTACGGCAGAGCTGTGGAGGCACTGAGGTGCAGCTAAAGGGACAGTAATGCTATGTGAGGGGAAGGAAGGGAAGAAGAAAAAAACACAGTAACATCTCAAACCAGCAGAGTAGTCTGCCTATGTCCAAATCATCTTGTTTTTGTGGATATTACTCCTTTGGAATGTTTCTTAGCAGAGATTAGGTGGTGGGATACAGAAAAAAAAATATGGAAAAGAAAGAGCCTTAATCAGTATACCAATTATTTGTTTGTGTGTTTTCTGGTTGAGTTTTTTGTGGGTTTTTTTGTTTGTTTGTTTTGGTTTTTTGTTTGCTTGTTTGTTCGCTTTGTTTTGTTTAGTTGAAAGCTGGTTTTGCAGTTCCTTGCTGGGATTTTCACAATAATCCAAGGTCTCTCAGGAAAGCTCACAGGGCAAAAATCAGGTCCTGTAAAACTGTTCCCTCCATCCCCTTGCCCTCAGATATAGAGGCAATTTGCACAGCACAGATGTGAATGCGTGTTAGAACTAAAAAGAGTCTTGAATGTAGGAGTAGGTTGGGAAATGAGTGAGTCATTCCTCTCTCTTCCTATGACTTGAAGCTCTAAAATAACGAAGAAAAATCCCAAGACACCCACTGGTTTTGAAACAAAACATGCAATTTTTTGCACTCTACTTCCACTAACATACACCTTAGATTTTTCATGCCTTTTCATGCCTCAGATGGATGGGATAAAACAGGCTTTAAGTAATTTTTGCAGATCTCTCATCTCACAGCTGTTTTAGCCTCTGATAACTCTCCATCTGCTGTATCCCATTGCAGAGCATGTTCCATAATACTAATACTGCTCCTCATTGTCTGCTTCTTCTGAGTGCACCAAATGAGTTTCCAGCCAAAGAAACACAAACCCTGTACCTGGAGAGTATATCACACAACAGCCAGAGGAAGTAATGGCCTGCTGAAGTGCCTCAGAAAGTATTGATTCTCACTGCTTCTTCACAAGATGCAGACTGAATTCTTTCTTTTTCATGATGCCTTGCTACTAAGGGCCTGTACTGCGATATCCGACAGCTGGTCCAGTTTATCAAGGAGGCCCATGGGAATGTGTTTCGGAGAGTGGCACTCAGTGCCCTCTTGGACAGCGCTGAAAAGTTAGTACCAGGAAAAAAAACAGAGGAAGCAGATCAGGAGCCAAAACCTTCTGGAAGCAAAAGGTGGGTGTCTTGGAGAGGTAAGGGAAATAACTGGTTTGCATATGGCTGTGTGACAGCCTGTACTAAACACAAATGTAGGAAGTCCAAGGGCTTGTGTGTTTTGTCTTGATAGCCTGTGCCACTTCTTGATGTACAGAGTTGTGCTGTGGCAGCAGCCTCATTTAAAATTTAATGAACTGGGAGAGTAATAGTTTTGCAGCAAAAGGCATTGACACTCTCATACAAGAGGCCTAAGAGAACAGTGCAATGGAAACACTGGGAAAAGGAAAGGTTAAAAGAACTAAGAAGCACAGTGTCAGTTCCAAAACACTGTGTGGACATAGTTTTAAATGTCCATCACATCCTTTGTGTTTTTTATCTGACAGGTAAACCTGGTATGCAAAACAAGGCCCAGAAGAAATCTAATCCTGACATGCTTCTTTATCAAAAACAAGTTTTCTCCAATGCTTTGAGGTTTTTCACATTAAAATGTTGAGGAGAAGGATTAAGAAACTTGAAAAACTCCTGAAAACCTTGACTTTGCTTCTAAGAGCTGATGCCTTTTTCAGGAAAAATAGAGAGAGACAGTAGGTTGCTAGAGTGCCTGTCTAAAGCTGCTTTGCTCTCAGCAGTGCTGGTTTCTGTGTCATGCAGCTTTGTAATAATGACCACGAGGTGGGTCATCCATTTGCTTTGGGTGATGATTTATCTTGTCTTCATAGATCCGAGGTGGGAAGCGTCATCATTGACAAAGGCCAGGCTTCAGCTGCCCCTGATGAATGTCGGAGTTACGTCTCAAGCCGCCCAATGCAAACTCCGGAACAGTAAGTAACTGTTGGATTGTTCATCTTCCTTCTGGAGTTAGTACAAGTGGGCAAGACAGCAAAGAATTCTCTTTGGGTGGTCCAACACATGGCTGAGTGTCTCCACAGGAGCTGCTGCAGACATCTAGGTGATGACTTTTTTTCAACACTGCCAACTGGATGCTCCCTGATTTCGATGAGGAAACACCAGAGATTTTCCAATTACAGTGCAGTAGATTTGTCAATATTGCATACTATCATAGCTGTGAATAGAGTGTTAATTTCTCAGAGATGTCACCACAGCTGTTCTCCGTTCTTTGTACTTCTGGGGGAAGATTCTATTAATTTTCAATTTCCAAGTTGTTGCCAAGGGTCATTAATGCTTTAGTGAGAGCCAGCCCATTCCTGAGCTGCATGTAGTCTCCAAAGATTGCTGCATTTCTCTTTAGCAGCACAGGTTCAATCAACCTGTTGTGAGGCATTGCACGACTGAAATCTCTTATGTCCAAAGAACTCTGCCATTTAATATTGAAGTAAATTCAAACAATACTCTCAAGAATTTTAGAAAATTCTATAAATGGCCAATGGTCCCCTAAGTAACTTTGGACAAGTCATTTAACTTCTCCATGCCTCTGAATGCATGTCTGTCTTGTTAAAGTAGATGCACTGCATGAAGACATTGCTTACAGAAGGACAAGCTCCACATCATATATTCTCCTGCCTTAACTGAGCCTTGAAAGTCTCACTGTTGCTGAGACAGCGAGGATAACACAAAGCCCTTTACTGCTGTGCAGAACTGGAGCAAGCTGTTTCACTCTAAGCCCTGCCATAGCCTGGGAGATCTCAAGAGTACAGTAAAATATTCTGTCCCCATTCCAATACTTAATGAGAACTGTGACTCCAGCAGGTTCACAAATGGCTGTCATGATGTCCCAAACCTCTCTGGTACAAATGCTTGTAGAAAGTGCCAGTGTGATCTTATCAATGTGGGTCATTTTGACCTAAAGAAGATGATTTGTTTTTCACATGTAGAAACTGAAAACTGGAATGACCTGTTCACTGGACAAGCTCCTTAAGGTACAAAGGATGGTTATGTTATGCCTTGAACAATATTAAGCACATTGTCAAACTTGATTATATCCCACTGAGAAGAATATTTTTGGAATTCAAAATGAAACAAACCTCAAGGAATAGAGAGGTTAGAGGGGGCCTGTAAGAGGGAGTTCTCATACCCCTGAGCATTCAAACTTCACTGAAATGCAGTTCATGCTGTGCATCCCTTTTCTTCCAGTGATGAGCAAAGCCAGGGGGCCAATCTGGGACGGAAGGACTTCTGGCGAAAGATGTTCAAATCACAAAGTGCAGCGAGTGATACCAGTAGTCAGTCTGAGCAGGACACGTCTGAGTGCACCACTGCTCACTCTGGAACCACCACAGACAGGCGCTCCCGCTCCCGTTCCCGGCGGATCTCCCTTCGAAAGAAACTCAAACTCCCTATAGGTAAATGTATGTCTCTTTCTCTTCTATATACATATTGCATGTGCAGAGAAACACAGATATGTCTGTCTTAAGAAATATTGCAACAGAGTTCCTTATTACCCAAGTATATTGTGTGTTCTTCCAAGAGAAGGTGGGAAGTGCTGCTCTCTCAGTTTTACAGAGGGGGATCTGAGGTGAAGGGAAATGCAAGCAATTTGCCAAAGATAACAGAGGATATCTGTGTCAAAATAGATTATTGAATCTGTGACCCAAAGTAGTAGGCTAGTACCTTAATCTCACAGGAGTTGTTCCTCTCTGTAGAAGAGAAATATTCCAAATAGCATCTGATAGACAGAGCATTTGATATCCTTTACAAGTCCCTAGACCTGGCTTTGTACGTTAGTTGATACATGAAACAAGCCTTCCCCTTTCCTCCCATTTTCCCATGCCCTAGCATGGCCACTGTGGAGAGATATGCTGCAATTGCTAATAAATAGATTTTGCTTGGAAGCATTTTTAGATTTGTCCTGAGTGGCTTAATCTGCAACAGGGAACTGGCTGAAGCGCTCCTCCCTCTCTGGCCTGGCCGATGGAGTGGAAGATCTCCTCGATATCAGTTCTGTCGACCGTCTCTCTTTCATCAGGCAGAGCTCCAAGGTAAATGTGTTAGGCTGGATTGCAGAGAGCTTGGATGGGCAGAATCTGGCTGGTTTTAGCTGCCCAAGGAAACATTCTATTCAACATGGACATTGCAGCCAACAGGACTCGATCACTGAAGTCTCCAGAGTAGAGCCATGGGATTTTGAGACTGGGCTTTTGAGGCTCATGGTGAAGATTAGGTTAAGCCTACACTGTACTGGTCAGTCTGCCTTGGTTCAATGAGAGGGAAATGTGGGCTCTGTCAACAAACTTAAGGTTTAATTGTTGGTCACACTTCTCCTTCCTTCCTTGTGCTTGATCAATCTTGTGGAAGATCAGTCTTTCAAGCAGAAAGGTTTAAAGGTGAAATGCCTCAGCGTATGTAAATCTGTGCAGACCCACCGGTGCTGCTGTGGCCATCCTTACAACCCTTAACCAAGGAGACCAGGAGCTCGTGGTCTGGCACAGCCTGACCAATCCCTCTGTCTGTGCACAGGTGAAGTTTACCAGCGCAGTGAAGCTGTCAGAAGGAGGGGGGCCAGGAGGAGGTCTGGACAACGGCAGAGATGAAGAGGAGAATTTCTTCAAGCGTCTTGGTAAATGGCGCACCTGCCGAAGACACCCATCCAAGCTTCATCACACAGAAGAAAAAGATGGTTAGAAATCAGGGTTCTCATCTCCTTTTTTATTTTTTTTTTAATCTTTTTTTAAAATATCTTTCTTTCTGTATTTTATCGCTTTCCCTTTTTTCCTGCTTTCTCCATAGTTTTTGTATCCATTCTAGCCTTATCCAACTTTTTAGTCTTTGTAACTGTTTTCTTTCCCTTCCTTCTTTCTTTTATTTTGATTTAGAAAAAAGCTGTAGTAATTTTTTTAAAAATCGAGACTATCCAAATAAATTATGCAATACAACATTTGGGCTTTTTAAATCAAATTGAATTTGATCAATACACTTTAAAAATTAATGCTTGCTTCAAAGCACTTAGTTCAAAATTAGGTGTGTAAATCTTCCGTTGCCTAACACAACAATGGGTGTTCCATCAGGTTTTTTGTTTTGGTTTGTTTTTTTCCAATTTGTGACTATTTGACAGTTTTAGCAAAGATCTGCACAGAAATGGAAAACCCTGCACAAACCTTGTTATAATTATCTCTTTTCTTCTGTGTTTGCATGTCTAGTGTCTGCATACCATTCTTTAGGGATGCTGTCCCTTTTTCTTCGCACACAACCTAATAGTAACACTCCTTTTCCTTTCCACAGAAGTATATTTAATTGCAATGTATTTTCAAAATTAGCTATGTTTGAAAAATGCCTTTATGAATAATACAAGGTTGTGATATATTCTGTTTTAAATTATCATGCAGTCATTCACATGCTCATGTCCTCAGCTCAGAACACATTCTTGTTGTCAGGGAGACAACTTTGTATCTTGAAGTTCTGTTGTTTTCTTCAAGACAAGCCAACCCAACACAACCTGACTCCCAAAAACACACAAAAAGGAGTAGATTTTCTTTTTCACCATGATTTCGGTAGCTTCACAGTATGTTACATTCACTGGCATTATGTTTTTTATTTTCTGACGTTACACTTTGACACTTTGGCATTTGTGTGTATTTCACTGTCACCTGTCTCAGACCTGCAGTGTAATGTGTGTAAGTCACTGTTCAGGCAAGTGATACCAGCAAAGTATGAGCATATCTTGCCACTGTACACTGGCCACCACCTGCCACTGCAGAATGGTGATGGTTTCTTCTAGCTCCTAAGTGAAAAGTATTGTTGCTTTAGGAGAATGCATCAGTCCAGCACCTTCTTGCAGTCTGGTAGCGTTCCCCCATGATGGAAGGAGTTGGTTTCTTCGTCCACTGCTTCATGCTGAAGTAGGTGTGAAATACTTCCACCGTATTTCCTCCCAGTTCTCACTGGGAACAAACAGCTGAGGGGCAGTGAGTTCCTTACGGGCTGCCACAGCTGTTTCTGCTGTGGTCCTGTGAGATTTCCTTCATATTTTCTTCTAGGAGATAATTTTTTTTCATCTTGCTAACACAAGGGTGTTTAAAGTCTATAAGGCAAAGTGTAACAGTTAAAGACTTGTGTCCACAAGGATCTCTGCTATGCAGTGAAAGCCACGTACCATTAACAAAAATATTAGAGTAGTTGTATGTGCTTGTGAGTGTCCGTGCTTGCGTGTGCACAGTGATATCGGTGTGAGGCTTTCTCAGGGTAAGACAGCTTATAACCCAGTAGAACAGCAACAGTACAGAGTGCCTTCAAATTTCCAGTACTTCTGTGTCTTCCACACAGATCAATAGGTTTTCTATGCTTATGGAGAATAAAATAAAAGCCTGGTGGTGGTGGATGGACATACTGTTAAATCCCTCAAGGTCTAATCCTAAAGGATTAAATTGGAACTCTTTCTACCTTTCCATTCTTGTCATTCATGGTGCTATGCCATAACTTTGCTCATGTTTTTCCATGTGGTGTTTCCTGTTGTGTTTTTGGGTTTTTGAACATAGTAGACCAAATTTAAAAGAAAATGGAGAGAACTGAAATACAATGCAGTAAAAAATAATAATAAATGTAGAATAATTTGTCACATCATTGATGAATTGTAACCTTCATTGTGATAAATCATCTGGACAACTGGGAATTCTGTGTTGGATATGTAGGTAAGCGTGCATATGTGTGTGTGTATCAGTATGTGTGCATAGGTATACATATATATACACATAAATGTATATGCATTCCTGCATAAAAATGTTTATTTTAATGATCTTTTTACCTATACTAGGAACAAAGCATACATACAGAAATGAGTTGCAGTATGTTTGCATGAGACCCTTAATGTTCCTTCAGACATTTCACTGAAGATGTTGTGAGTGAGCACAGAAGTTGTCAGGGTGTTCAAGGGACATCCTTGTCGGGGCAGAGCTTCCGTATCCTGTGTTAGGAAATCATCTATGCTCTCTGGGTGAGGTCTTCTTCAGGGCTGGGTCACTGGAACATTAGGTCAGTGAGGGCTGCCCTGCTCACAGCAAGGCTACTCCAGGATGGGCATAGCAAGGGACAATCATGAGTTGCCTCCAAAGGACTCTCTTGCAAAGCTTCAGCAAAATGCAAAGGCTGGGGCTGCAAAGGGCTGTAGTGATAGTACCACCAAGCTCAGATGGACAAAGCCTCTCCTAGATCTTTATAGTGGGGGTTAGGGGCATGTTAGGGACATTCCTTCGGCAAGTTTCTGTTCTTTGTCTCATACAGGCACAGCCCTCACAGGGCCCTGGATAGGAAACATTTGTTTGTACCTCAAATGAGTTAATGTTAAAAGAGTCATAGCAGGAAGGCTCAGATAACATGCTATGGGCAGGAAATAGGAGGAGTTGGAAGAAAAGGGTATTTGTGACTGCTCATATATGTAAGTGTTCTATCTGTTCTTTCTACTTTGTTTGTTCCATTTCAATGGAATATTTTCCAAGATGGAACATTTTGTTTACTGGAAAACTATGTAAAAGCTTCTCTGGAGAGAGAAAAGCCACAGAATTTGTAAACAAGTGTCTTGAAATTTGATATACCTCTGTCTTCAGGGGGGAAATTAAGATCTATATTGTAATTTTCTGTTGTGACTTTTGTTTGTGGTACATAAGTGCTTTCCAGGTAATTCTAGGGAGTGCAGTCTCAAAGGGACTTTGAGTTTCAGCCATTCTTCTTTCCTTAAGAAGTCACAAAGTCCTGTAGACCTGATGTTTGACTCTTGTCCTTTAAATCCATGTTTAAAATCAATCTTGAATTCTTCACTCGGTGTTCTCTTCTTCAGTGCTTTATCCTTTAGTATTCTGTAAGCTTTTGGGCTTTCACATGTAAACAGGGAGAGTATTATAGATAAAGACAAAAAACCTGGAAGCTGACTATTCTGGTTTTGACCAGCCACTTTGAAACTACTTTCCAGATTTCTCATCTATGTCTTTCTACCATTCTCTCAGCTCTGGGTACAACTGCATAATGATCTTCTGCATTAGAAGTGTTTATTTGGATTAGTTGATTTATCATGTGAACTCTACACGTGGAGTTTAAAATGCTTGAAAGAAGCCTTGGAGTGGGATGCCAGCTTCATTTTCCAAAGGAGCTCTTATTAGGGAGCTTTCCATCCTAAAGGGTGCAAGACACTTCAAGTGAGAGAAGCTGGAATGATGATGATGATACCTAGAAGCTGAGTCCAATATCACTTTGGGTAATTTAGTAACTGCAGAAGATGTATGCCTAAAAAAAAGGACAGTACTTGATTGCCACATAGAACATCTCCAAAATTTAGCACTGATTTTTCTGTCCTAGTAGATGATATATTACTGAATTGATACATGAGGAATAAGGTTTATGCATGCTCCACTTTAAGGTAAACTTAGAGGCAACAGAGAAGTAAGGTAGGACATTATTCAGGAAAAACAGACAGTAAGGAAGATGATCTGTGTCAAAGAGGTGGGGAGGAAGGGCCGCATCCTGGTTTACCTATGTTGAAATGGGCTTTCACGCTGAGGATGGTGGAATTGTTCTGGGCAGACATCAATATGGCCAATACCAGAATCTGACTTGCTGTATGGCTGTTTTGTGGAAGTCATGAGAATTCTAAAAATGCCCCTGTTATCTTCAAGGTAGCACATCAAGGTGAGAAAGGGATTTAAACTTAGACTGTATTCATGAGGATTTTTGTCCGACTTTTTTTTATTGGTGAGAGACTGTGTCCCCTTCTCCGTACCCCTCCCTGCATCCCCTCTGTACTCTCTACCTCCTTAGGTTGCCATAGCTTTGATGATCACTTGACCTCCAACCAAGAAGGAGGAAAATCCAAGAATGTTGTGAACCTGGGAGCAATCCGCCAAGGCATGAAGCGCTTTCAGTTTCTCCTGAACTGCTGTGAACCAGGCACTATCCCTGATGCCTCCATTTTGGCAGCAGCCCTAGATCTTGTAAGTCCTTCATTGGTCTGTTGTTACCTGCTGAGTGAGAGCATGTGCATACGCTGTGGTCCGCTGTCAGTCACTAACGCTCTTCGTGCCTGCCCAGAAAGCAGGAAAAGCATCACAGCAATGCCAGCTGGTGGTCTGGCATTAGCTGGAGCTTTAGCATCTATGACTGGATGAGTTTGCAGACAAAGTGGATCCTTTTTTATTACACAGCTCCCCGTAACTAGATTATTGCTAATGCAAAGCTTTTATTGTTGACTTCATACTTTGCTCACAGTCTCTCTGCTTCCCTGTTAGTGTCAATCTGCAGAATAAGGATTGCAGACTAGATAACTGCTTGGAGAGGCGCAGGAATTCCCACTCAGGAGTTCTGACAGAGTTCTAAACACATTAGGCAACCGAACTATTAGCCAGTCAGTGAAAACAAAAATAAAATGTCAGAGGGTGCATGCTTTTATGCATTTATGCAGATATTTCTAATTTGCAGATCCAAATCACAGAAATGACACAATTCACTCCCTTCTTCCTGATAATGATTGTCTATTCTGTATCTCCTTCCTTCTTTTCCTTGTAGCTGGTGTTTTAAAACAGTCCCTTGCATTTGTAAAGCAGTGGCCATCAGCCAGTGAGGTTCTGTGATTGTGAGGTGCTTAAGTGACAAACACAAGACTGTGACAAATGCAGCTATGAAAAGCCAATTATTAGCAATTTCTCTGCATGCTACTCTTCTACTTCCTTCTATGTTTGGATGTCTACAAGCTGAGAAAAGATGGAAAGCTACAGCTCACAGAGCATCCACATGCCCTCTATGCCTTTGCCTTCCCAATTCCCACCTCTCACCCCTTTGAATGTTGTGCTGTTTGTGCTCATATTCAGGTTTTTTGCTCACTGCTGGAGATGTCAGGCTTATGGACTCTCCCTTGCTGCTACTGCTGTGACCTGAGCTGTGCTGCCTTGCCTGCTCCATACCTGTAGGGAGTTATACTCTGTGCACCACTGCTTTGTACCTTCTTCTTAACCTTGTGTCCTTAGGCTGTGGATTCAAGCACATCTCATTAATGTTGGTCCCAACTTGTTGTTGCTATCAGTTCCCATCTAGCTCTACTGTTTGGACTGGTCTCCATCCATCTTCCAGTAGACAGGTGTTTTCTTCACTAGTTCCCATTCTTCCTCTGCCTGGAAGCCAGGGAAGCAGTGGCTGATAGAGAAGCCTGTCTTATGCTCTCACAGTCAGGAGTGGTTCGTACCAGGGTTGCAGGGAGCTCAGAGGGTGGTTTGGGGAGATAGTCACACCTGCTGGGTGTGCTTCACCCAATTTCATTCTGCAGGGCTGCCAGGCTGCCACCCTGTTGCAAATGCTAAAACAACACAGGGAATGTAAGGTGCATGGGCAGGAAGGAGCTCATTCCTAAAAACGGTCACCAAGACCTTTCTGGGGATGTATTACTCCGTGTGCTAATAAATCAGATGATAAAAGAGGGGTTGGACAATCCTGCCCCTATTGCCTGTAAATGTCTTGCTTATTTTTTATATTTGCCAAATGCTTAAGTGACATACCAGCTGCCTCTGCGCCCATGTATGAAGTCAGCTGGAAACTACCAGTCAGAATGAACTATTTGATGATGCCTATCTGACTTCCAGAGCTGGCTTTTACAAACTAGAATTTAACTCTCTCTCCATTCCACTGAATGATGCAGAAGACTTTGGCAGCAGAATTTCTAAAAGGTCTGCAGCTAATGATGAAGGACGCCTTTTATCAGTAAAACACACCCAACAGAAAATATTCTGGTTTTTTAACTTCTGTTTTCAGGCTTTTGAAGTAATAGTCTGAATCATATCTGATGCAAATGAAAAGCTTCCTAGGTCATTATATCCAGCCTCGCTGCTAAGGCAACCTTTAAAAAAGAAAGGTGAACAGATCCAGTTCCAGTTCTTCCATAAATTTTTAAGCATGCTTTTTTATGCATATTTTCAAAATTCCATTCCTATACCAGCTTCAAGATCGTTGATCAGCCCGGGTGCCGGTACAGGTTTGCCACAGTGAATTAGACCAGCATAAATGACTCAGGTGGAGAGAGAGCAGCTTTGCTCTGACCAGTTTAATGGTGTGTGACATCTGTCACCGTTACATTTCTCCAATAAGATATGTAAACTGGTCTGTTCTAACATGTAAATCTTTTATCCTTGCTGAAATGCCATAATTTTTTACTGCTTTCTGGCAGGGTTGTGTTTGAGAGGACATACTAAGTATTGGGACAGCAGAAAAAAAGTCTAAACTGCAAAAATACTTGCCGGTATCCTGACTTCATGTCACTCTGGGTCTTAGGCAGGCCCAGTTGTTCCCATGTCCCTGTTTCCATGGCAGAAATATTTGTCCACAGGAGGGCATATGACCTGGAAAGAAATCAGAGATTGCTACAAACAGGTACAAACAGGTACCCAGAGTAAATGACTGGGAACAGAAACAAAGAGCTGTGTCATGAATTGTACTTGACCATTTTTAGATATAACCAGACAGATTTGAACTAATGTTTTTGAGGCAATTCTCCAAGACACTGGTTACTAATTTACTCACAACCTGTCTTCAGTATACCTGCTGAGCTACTTTTCCTGCTACTTTTCCTGCTACTTTTCCTGCTAGACTTAACTTGTGGTTAGACAAAGCAGAGCTATCCAGTCAGCACCTTTTGACAGTACTTGAATTTACTTTGCTATTTCGTGCCTTTCTTTTTTAACTTGAAGAGAACAGTGGAAACAAATTTTTTGCTCAAAATGCCATTCAGAGTTTGAGAAAGGAGTCGAGAAAATTACCACTGGGTGATTACTCTTATAAAATTCATTGTTCTTGAAAACAAATCTGGACCTAAATGCTCTGCAGTCAGAAAACTGCAGAACTGGCTGTACGTGAACGTTAATGTGATGCTGTAAAATTCCAAATCCATTCTGTATTTGGTCCCTCCCACCCAGGTCATTTGCTGTTTAGAACAAATCAGGCTATGTGTTGAGATGCTCCAATGTGAGGACTTAAAATGTTGGATTTCTTAAATTCATCTCAATTTATACAGTAAAGAACAATTTTCAAAGGGGAAAGCAGTATAGTAGTAGTTCTAATATTAAAAGTGGACTTGTGAACAGTTGCAGAGGCACAGGCAGGCTTGTGAGAGTATTGCTGCTGTGTCAACTTTTGACGGTGACCATGGTAACTTGTGTTCTTTTCAGCTATGCATCACCTGCCTGATTCATTTCTCTCCATTTGTGATATGTTTCTCTGTGGTGTGAATCCATCCCTGTCCATTCTGTCACATCCTCATCTTTCTCTTGCTGCTGCTGCTTCAGGTTTCTCAGAGCCTCAGGTAAGCAATCACAGGGAGCTTGTGCCCCACGATATTCAGAAAGGCCTCCTTCAGGCAGGAGGTCCTTTCAGTGATTTTTAATTTGGAACTCCTGCTCCTCCCTTTTACCCCCCATCCTACATATCCTCCTTTAATTATAGTAATCGACTGCTTTCATAACGTTTACAACACATACCTTTAAGATTCCCATATGCTAAGAAATTGTGACTTTACCACTGGTGAACTAAAACCAGGAGGAGACTTAATGCTGGGGCTTCATCTGTTTATAGATGTCTCCATAGTTAAGGTTTTACTTTATGAGAATAAAAGAATAAAATCCTTACCTATTCTTTGTTCCATATTGCATGTGAACAACAAGTAATTTGTAATGTTTTTTTCCAGGTGCCAGATATTAGTTTTGGTTTTGGCTGTCGGTGTCTGGCTTCAGATTTCTGCCTCCCTCATCAGAACAATGGGACAGCTTTTTTCTTCCAACATATGTATAAAATCTGAACAAAAAACTGCAAAAGGATGTTGTGACAATAATTTCTTAAATCAGTTCCAAAACTTTAGGAGCATTGGTCTAAAATTTCTTGCTTTCAGCTTTCGATTAAAGGACTCTTGGAAGCACTATTTAATAATGTTCCATGGTCTCAGGGCCTGTCTATTACTGAGAGACCACAGATGATGAACCCTCCCTTTATAAGTAGATCCTGATCTGTTTAAATTATCTCATTAAAGCTGCCAACATCAAAATGTATGGAATACGTTTGCCCTCTGTGAAATCCCTGTTAGGGAAACTTTCAAAAGCCAGCTTGTAAACTTATGTATTCTTAGCCACCTGCTGGCTAGGGGTGTTTTGGTTGTGAAAATTGCAGGAAGAGAGCAGTAAATTAAATGGAAATTAGGAGAACCATTTGCTTTTTAGTCATTTTCCATGTCTGTAAAGATGTTATTTTTGCAGTTGTAGACTGGCTAGGAAGAAAACTTCTTCCAGGGTCTAAACTATTCTTTAGGAAACAAATTACAGTGTCCATTTTTGAACATATTGGAGAGTTGCAGAAGCGCTCTTTTATTGGTCTAACATTTCTCCCATTAAAGAAAAGTGGTCCTCCAAGCCAAGGACAGGAGGATTTTCCTCTGGAAAATAGTCAACCCTTCAAAACTCAGCTGCCTGTTGTTATTTCATTACTAAATTGTCTGATGCTTGCTAAGGCCATTGAAGCTCAGCCAATGAAATTTTTTTTACTTGTGCCAGTAATGGATTTCCCTCTCCATATCTGCTTGTTGTAAGTGCCAAATAGTGCTTTTCCTAGTTTCCATTAATGCTTTCATGCCCAGGATTCACAAGCAGAACTTAATGTGGCAAATGCTAGAATTCGTTTGGCCATGCTGCCATTTGCACTTGGAGTATTTGCAGCCTTACTAGCAAAGGTGGAAATACAGTTTGGCTTGTTCCTGCAGGAACAGTGCCAGATGCACGAGCCTGCTTTTGGCAGTTAGAGGGTTTCTGAAGGAAAGCATTACAGACGAGTACGAGGTTGTTTTGAAGTTTATAACGTGTCTCTTTCTGTCCCTCTAGTGGTTGAACTGAGCAAGACTGTACAGTGTTTGTGAGCCTTGCTTTTAATAGCTCAAGTGGTGAGACCTACACAGAGAGATCCTGGTGTCAGGTTTTTTGTGGAGAGATCGCTCATGCTGTTGTGATTCCATGGCAAGCTTGCAAAGCAACTGATTAAAGCACAGAATGCTCTAACATTCAGGGAGCTTTTCCAGTGTATTTGTATTTAAGGTGATTTTCTGCCAATGTTTCAGGAAGCTCCTGTGGTGGCGCGAGCAGCCCTGTTCCTTGAGTGCGCACGCTTCGTTCACCGCTGTAATCGTGGCAACTGGCCCGAGTGGATGAAGGGCCACCACGTGAACATCACTAAGAAAGGCCTGTCCCGTGGCCGTTCACCTGTTGTGGGCAACAAAAGGAACCAGAAGCTGCAGTGGAATGCAGCTAAGCTCTTCTACCAGTGGGGAGATGTAAGTTTTTTTTCTCTTCTACTTACATTAAAAATATACTGAACTGTAAAGGTAGTTGGATCCTATACAGAACTTCAGCTCTGGTAAAATGGGGACTCACAAGCCACCCTTGCAACTTGCACTTCAGTCTCTCTTCTCCTAATGGAATTGACTTTGATGTGTTCCTTCAGAGGATCCATTTGGTCCACTCTCCTTTTTCCACCACTTGTCATATGTGAATGGCTAAGGAAGAGTAAGAGCAGAGGGTGTGGTACTAATCTCTTTTTTCTAGATTGCAAACGTTTTTAGCCCAGGGCTGCTTGAGCTTGATGTGGTGCTGTATATTTAGCAATGGATGTCTCTTTGATGTACTTACTCAGTTTCTCTTTACCCATAAAAACTGTAAGCAGTCATCATTCTGTGGCAATGGGTTCTACAGGGATACTACATGTCCTCTAAAGAACTGACTCTTTTTGTTTGGAGCTTGACTCATTTAAGTTTTATTTGATTGTGGTCTCTTACCATACAGGGACTAGGCAATTGCCTTATCTGGCCCTATCAATACCAGTTGCAGTTTCCTTGGAAACCCCAGAGAATATACCTGCTGAAGGTCTGACACTTACTGTGGGTTATTTCACGCAACTCAAAATAGTAGGAGAAGTTCCTTTGCCCTTTGTGGTGCCTGTTACATATGTTTATCTGGAAGTGAGCTTTGTGCTTCTCATCTCTTTTCACAAAATCAGAGATTTTTACAGTGAACATCATGATCCTTCCTGCCCCTTCCACCAAAAAAAAAAAAAAAAAAAGACATGAAATCCAAGGCTCGAGGGAATTTAAAACCCTTATATTCTGCCTTGCTGATCTGTATTCTCCTAAGTTAAACCAACATATGCTTCTCAGTGGAGCACATTGTGGGGAACCTTGAGCTAATGCTGAACATATCAATACATTCCCACCACAAAACAGCACCCAAGTTTAGTATCTTGGCAACTCTCCTGCTTCCATTTCTAAAGCTAACTCAGAAAATGCTGCCTGGGCACCCTACTCTCTGTTACATCTCAAAAACAGATTATCTTAATAAAATAAAAAATACCAAAGTTCCATGAAAAAGTACATAGTGTGAATGTATTTACTTCTATATTCCATGAGGTCACTGCCTTAGCCTGACTCCTTTGAGAACTCCTTCCAAGTAGAGAACATAGGATTATATATTCCTTGTATTTTTTCATGTGCTGCAGACAGTCAGAACTATCCATCTCTGTTTGTGGACTCCAGCCTTCTAGACATTCCTTCTCGGATTCTGATAAAGAATGGACAAATTCAGATCAGAACTATTAGAAGCCAGTTTCTTGGGTTAAAGACAACGTGTGTCAGGGACACAGGGCCTCCGATGGACTAGAAACACACATCCCCCCCCTCCAAATTATGCGAATTTGAAATTATGAGACTGTCGAGCAAGGTGTAGAAATGAAGTTACAGTTTTCTAAAACACTGAGAGCAAAACAGAACAAAGCAACACCCACACAATAACAGAGAAAACGGCACCCAGAAATCACTCTTTCACTTCCACGGCAGTCTCAGAGCTGTGGCTGTGGGCCAGGTCCATGTGCACAGCAGGGCAGGGGTGCTCACCACACACAAAGGGTCTGTGGGGACTTTCCTGTGGGTAAGACTCCAGCCCCAAACTGCAGGCTCACAGATTTCACTAGGAGTTTTACTTTAACATATATATGTATATATTTATAGGGTTCTTTAATACCTCGAGATAGCGTTAAGAGAATAAGCCACAGATTTGTTCTCAAGAGGTATCTTTATTAATTTAGGGGAGAAAATAAGGGAACTTGGCAAAGGTTCAGAAAGGGCACTACACAAGCTAGACAAAATGTTCCACCACACTACGAACTCAGCACATATTAATCCACAACACTTAAGTCAAAATCCAATCCCTCTAGCTCCAAGCCACCTAAGCATCAAGAAAGTCTCTGAATGAGCTGTCTTTTTTTTACCTGTCTTTTTTTCTTGCAGTAAATAGGACTGGAAACTTGTGCTAATTATGGATTCTTGCTTGTCTGTCATTGCTCACTAATTGTGATATACAGTGCTATTGCCAAAGTTTAGTCAGACCAAGAGTGAAGATAAACCCCTTTTTTCTCCCTCAGCTTCTTTTAATTCAGCCTCCCTAATAGCCATCAGAGAATAACAGTGGTGACCTCTTTCCACATGAGGTGAGGCTTGGACTGCCAATAGCAGTCCAATTGCAATAGGCAATAAGCCTATTGAATCAAGCAATCTCACTTGTCTTTTGAAAGAATACAATGTTAAATCTATTCTGATCAGATCAGTCTGATCACTTTGCTTTGCTTCTGTTAAGAAGCATTTTGGTTTTGCTTCTCTGTTTGCTAGAAAACCAAGCATAATTCATGCAGATAATACTTGTCAGGAATTCAGTGCTTATTAGATAGGAAGCTGTGGGGGTATGTCTTATTGTTTTAATATTAGGGTGGACAACTCAGCATAAATAATGTGTGATAAATTACTGTTTTATGGAGAGGCATGCAGCATATTTCTTCCTTTAAATGGCTGAAACATGAAAGGGGAAAAACTGTGAGAGATGTGCAGTTTCTTCAGCAATGTGCAGGCTGAGAGATAGCTCTATTTATATCATCTTGCAAACCACAGCAATATCACCATATTCTTTTTTGTGTGGCAGCGTCTATCCTCTTCATTGTTGCTGGATTTCCCAGGAACTGCTCAGTAGCAAGGAAGAACAGCTGTGATAAGTGACCATTTATGTATCTCTGTGTCACTTCAGCCATGACAGGAAAATGATATGGTGCTAGAATGACCGTCAGCTCTGATTTGTAGAAGATTCAGAAAACCTCTTTAGCATCTTTTTCTGAAACTATCCCAAAACCGAAAAGGCAAAACAGCCAGTGCTGTTGAAAATTCTGTAATTAAATGTATCTCTTCCCTCACAAAGTGATGATATCACAGGATAAAGTTTTATATTCTCAACTGTGTTCACTTAACCTGAAGCAAAGAAAATCAAGACAATCCTTAAGAGCTCTAAACTGTCTTAGCAGGAAAACATTCTTCTTGCTAACACACCCTTATCTGTAGCTTTCCTGACAGCACCATGAGGGCTGTTTACATGTCAATATTGATGCTGGAAAACAGCCACAATAAATTATCAATGCCTTTTTGGAGAATATAATAGTGCTCAGTGGTAATCTGTCTGGGTTCTTTATATGGGTTACCCCATACACCAGTACTTGCGCACCTTCCCAGCTTTTATAAACATATCATCAATTCCTTTTTGGAAAGCTCATTAGGGAGTCTCTCCTGTAAAGGTGGAAGCAGGCTTTCTTATGGGCATTCAGCAGTTTTGTGGAGGAAATAGGGACTCTTACTGGCTTCCTAAATCACAGGATAGTTTCTTAAACAGAAGACATATATTTTCAGTGGAAAGACTTAGCAAAAATCTGGAATGCGTATATTAAAGGAAGATAGAAAAGTGGAAGAAATTAATAAAAAATAATGACCTAATATCACCTTCTACCTGGCATGTGCCAGTTTGGGGAGCGGGGGTGGTATTTATTATTAAACTAAATCTGCAAAAATTTTGCATCCTGAAATTTGACACAGTTTGCCAATTTTAGTTGAAAAAAAGGCGAACTAAATTATGCTTTTAATAGCAATTAGTCTTCTGTCATCCCTTTCTCCACTTTAGACAATAAAAATAAAGCCAGGACATTCCGTTCTGGCTGAACCATCTCTATAGCCTGCACAGGGCAAAGCCCTTGACCGCCAGTGTGCTGAGCTGAAATCCTCACCTCTTTGTTCTCCTCTCTCCCCATCTGCAGGCAATCGGTGTCCGCCTCAATGAGCTGTGCCATGCTGAGAGCGAGAGCCCTGCCAACCTGCTGGGCCTCATTTACGATGAGGAGACCAAGAGGCGCCTGAGAAAGGAGGATGAGGAAGAAGACTTTTTAGATGACAGTAAGGAGACTCCCTTTACTACAAGAACCCCCGCTTGTAAGAACCTCTGCTTTAGGAGCACTTAATTTTTTTATTCTCTTTTCATCTTCTTGCCACCCAGCTGTATTTCCCAGTCCCTCACCTTCACCCCAACTTCTTCCCCTGCTCTTTCTGTGCCTGGATGTACAACATGACAAATGGGTAGCAGAACTGAGAGACTTTGGTGGAAAAGGGAGACGGAAACCAGGCAGTGAGTTGCAATTCCTGTTCACAGAAACTGCAGTTATAAGTAGAGTAATAATTTATTTCTTGAATCTCACTCTCACCTAAGTGCCAAAAGTGCTCAGGCTCCATTCCCCCCCAGTTATCTCTGTCAAAATATTTGTGTAAGATCAGCTTGTTTCCTATTTCTGAACACTGAAGAGTCATCTCCTCACCTGACATGAGTTGGCAGTGCTCTACTAAAGGCATTTAACTCTTGACTTCAGTATATTTGCCTGATTTTCAGACAGAGGTATAGTACAGTGGTATATAAAGAAATGATCACTAAAAATCTGTATAACTACAGGATGACTACGTCACACACATTTGTGCCTATGTGTGCATAAGGGTGGGAGGAGGTGACAGATCACTGATTCTGGAAGTATAGATAGGCATGCAAGTTCCAGCAAGCCCCATGAAGCAAGGTCAAGTGTCAAACCACATCCTGTTGTAGGTGTAGGTGAAGGTGGTAACAAACAATATACCCTATCCAAACACCATTTGCATATATGTGTGTGCTGTAACATACTGGTTCCCGTGTACATGTGCTGTTGTTCCCCATTGGGTGTGGTGTGCCAGCACTGTTTATCTGTCTTCCGTGGTTTCTCTTCTTGTGGTTCTGGATTTGTTCTTATCACTGCATGAAGGCCAACTTTGGAGTGGAGCAGAGCAGGTGGGAGCAGTGAAATGGCATTTATGGAAAATGAGCTCAAGAGAAGGCTTTGTCTTGTCCCTGGGGAGGACATTCATGTGTGCCACTGTGTGGTACGCTGATGTTAGTAGCTACAGGAACATGAGTGGCTGTTCTGGGTATCTTATTGGCCATTTAGGAGCCATATCCAAAGTGGGAGGAGAATGCATACAAAATTTTCCTGCATCAGAAATTAAGAACTGCATTTTCACGACTGAGTGACAGAATAGGCTTTCTTGTCCCTATTCAGGCACTCAGGGAGATATGGAGCTGCTTTAAAAGGGTGCCCTGAGACAAGCAGACAGAGATCAAGTTGTGGAAGCAATTTAAAAGCTGAAATGATTTCCTGAAAGCCAGGGCCTGAAAATAACTGATCTGCATTCCTGCTGAAGGCAGAGATTTTTCAAAAGCTGCCTTGTATGCTGCAGGATTAGACTGAGGAGCATAAAATATGCAGCTGGACGTTCCTTTACACTGTATGTCTTCTCTGCATTTGATAGTTCAGATTATTTTACTCCTTACAAAGTCCACAGTTCATTACTGTAATGTGTACAGAAGACTTGGCAAGCATCACAGAATTAATCTGGTTTTATCTGATCCCTGCAGTGTCTTCTCACTTTTTTGGTTTGGTCTTTTTCTTTGAGAAAAGTAATTAGATCATACATGGGGAAAGTAGGTGAAAACAGTGATCTCTCTGAAGTGTATGTAGGTGCTGATACCAGGCATTACTAAAAAATGGGCATGGTTAGTTGTTGTCACAACTACTTTTTTATTTACTTTTTTTGCTGTCCATTAGCCTAAATGGTATTTTTCAAATCGATGAAGCACTGAAGAATCCTTCATACTTTCCAAGCTTTGAATGGCATTAGATGGGTAACAGAGTCTGTGGCTTTTGAAGCTGATAGTTTAGACGCAGCTGAGACAAAACTTCAAGTGTTTTTATAATCCCTCTTCCCTTTCCCACTTTGTTTTAGGTTAAGCATTTGAATGTATGATTTGATTAAGCAGTTTGATTTTTTTCCCCTTGATTGTCTCTAAATAGAATATGGATTCTTTGCACAAATGAAGCCTGACTTCAAAGGAGGCTGTCTTTTCCAATCAGAATTAATAATAAAAGGAACAGTACTCTTTGCTGGCTAGTCATAACTTTTCTAGAACTGCAAAAGATTTGACTAAATGCAAAACAGAAAAGAGGAAGAAGGGCATCTCCTTCTTAACCTGTGTTAACTCAAGTGAGATTTATACAAAATGCCTTAAGCTCATGTTAGTTTAGCAGGTGGTTGAACATAATATACCCTAACATATACCATAGTAAATCATAGTGTTACTTCAATAAAACGTAATGTAATGGGACGTAATGTAATACAACACAATAAAATATCATATATCATGTATCAGTACTATTGCATGTGCTGGTAAATACATGGACTGATATTTGTTTGACTGTGTCTCTTTCAGTGTAGGCAAAGTAGCACAGATAGGAGTTTGGGTTCTCCTCTTCTTCAGTGCAGCTTGCGTTGTGCACCATGTGTGACAATGTCCATCACCTCTCGGTTCCAGGTCTTGTATAAACTCCTTGCTCATGATAGAACTGTTCTTTCCTAGGCACTGTGAATCCTACCAAATGTTGTTGTCCTTTTGCACTGAAAATGGCAGCCTGCCAGCTTCTCCTGGAGATAACTACTTTCCTTCGGGAGACCTTTCCCTACATGCCCAGACCACGGACTGAGCCTCTCATGGTATGTGGACTGTGCACACTGAAGTGGGCCGTGCCCACGGAAGTCTCTGGGTTCTGTGGAGAGAAAGGGTGGAGTAAAAACTCGAGTGGATCTGTGCAGGGAGAAAGGAGCTGTTGTGTGGTGAATAGAAGATGGGCAGGGCACATCAGATGGTTGATTAAGAAGATAAGACTGTGGAAGTACATGTGCTGGAAGTTCAAGTTTCAAAATAGAGATGAGGGCAGCAAAGGGATTGAGAAGCTGGGTGTGGGACACTTGAGATGGACTGTAACAGGGGACAGCTCACATGCTAAATAGCTGATTAGGAGAGCCAATTGCCAAGAGATCTGAACAGGGCAGTTAGGAGAAGGGAAGAGAATGGTTTACAGAGAATTTGCTTGAGCTAAAAAGCTGCAGATTTTTGGTTTGGGTTAGATGGAATTCAGGGGACTGGGGGAAGAAAGGAAAGAAATAAACCTTCATGAGACACAATCAAATCCTGGAATAAACAGTAATCTAATGGCTGATTAGGTGACAGCTAATGTTGTAAACACCAGAACCCCTGAAACCTGATTTACAATGGCTCATTTTTGTGTGGATTTTCTCATAGTCAAATACTGTGGTTTAGCACTGCCTTTAGCCTGTTGTTTTACAAAATACACAGGCATGCAGTTATCATTTGACAAATTGAGTTGAAGGTGACCATCCACTTCAGAGGCGGTTAGCATGAAATGAGATGAGAATTGAATGGCAGACATGTTTTCATCTTTTAAGACAAATGTCTGTAGGAAATCAGGATAAAAATTTTAAAGAAAGAATGAGGAGTTAAATTTCCAAGTGAATATGAAGGATTTTATTATTACTATGGTTTTTGTTAATGCCAGTACAAATTTTGCTGATGACAGTTGTTCTTGACAGGCTGATTTAGCTGGGCATTATTGCAATTAGGTTCTGAAATTAATTTCAAAGGCTGTGGGTAACCTACAATGAAATGGCTCAGCTCCCAAGTATGCAAGAAGGGCAATTTTAAAAAGCAATAAATTCATTAGAAGTCCTCCTTAAACACTTTGTTGATATTTTTACCACATAATAAATGACTGTATAATACCAGGGTTTAGAAGTCATCTCAATTAAGTAGTTAGGCTTGGTACGAAGAATATTTTGGATAATGAAGGTCTATAGAAATTTGTGCTTTTATGTCAGATAGAAATGCAACTTATTAATAGCTTTTCAGACTTGGAGAAAGGGAGGAGGAATTATCCTGTGATGCATAGGTGGAAGAAACCTTAATGTCACATTATGCAAGAGTCTATTAGCCCGCTGGAAGCAGTGTGGCTCAGCGTGCTGGAAGCCCAAAGAGCTGCTGAATCAGTGTGTGGTGTGACCCACCCCGGGGAGGGGAGGGTAACCCAGGTTCTTATTATTAAATCCCTTGGAGTGGATGAGAGTGAAATGACGCTGAATGATCAGTGTTTATTTGTGGAGTTTATTTTAGAAAAATTTTGTTTCAAAGGTCTGTTTTGAGTGTTATCATCTGTAGCAATACAGCAGTATTAAAGCATAGCAATGTAGCACTGTTAAAGTGTAGCAATATTAAGGCATCTAATAATAATGGCCCGCCTTCACGAACGAAGAGCCGGGGAAGGTCCTTACCCGCATATGCAGATAAGGCCTTCGAGC
>JAWWES010000002.1:1667132-1847652 GCA_035583135.1 Lophotriccus pileatus
TCCCTGACCGGGAATCGAACCCGCGGTCTCAAGGGTACCAGCCCTGCGTCTTAACCACTAGGCCACCGGGGGCTCCCATTAAGGCATCTATAGCAATATCATCTATAGCAACATGGCAATCATTAGAGCATAAAGGTAAGTTTTAAGGAAATGCATAAGGGAGAGAAAGGGAAGGAAAGGATAAAGGTGGAAAGATATATATATATAGTCACCACCCACGGGATCTGGCAATGAAACTTGGTAGGTGCACATTCCATGTCTGTTAGTTGAAGTGGTGGTCTTGATCCATTGAGGTTGGGGCAAGCCCCCCCAGCAAAACTCAAAGAAGTTATGAGTTATTATACACTTCCAGCTCAGGTGGGAATGTCTTGTACCTCCAAAGACAGCTGCAGCCTGCCTATTGTACCAGCATCAATTGTGGTCCATCATGGTCGAACATTTGAGATGTATAGCCCAGGTTGGATGCGCAGAGTTCATGTAAAGGGAGTCCACTGGCATGATAAAATGGATTTTCCTGCCTTGCAGGACTTGCCTCTTCTTAGCCTCTTCCCTTCCTCAGGCAGGCATCTGCACCCAGGATAGCTGGACAGTGGTACCCACTTACCTGATCCTTTAGCAGTACTGGGAGGGGGGAGGGTGAAGAGGTGAGCAACTGCTTCTTTTCAGTTTGCAAAGGTCTTTTGGTGATCTTAGAATGTGTAAATCATGAGCTGTTTCAGTCTCTGATAGAAATAAATTCCCATTTGAAGCAGTTCTCCTGAAGCTTCTCTAGTTGCAGTGGGGAGCATGAGGGCTCATGTTGCTGGCATATCTGTGTGGTCTACATTCTGCTACAGGATCTGGAGAGCTGCAGGCTGCGTCTGGACCCTGAGATGGACCGGCATAGATATGAAAGAAAGATCAGCTTTGCTGGGGTTCTGGATGAAAACGAAGATTCAAAGGATTCTCTACACAGCAGCAGCCACACCCTCAAATCTGAGGCTGGCTTCGAGGAGAAAAAAGGTTTGTCAGCACAATAAGGCTTCTGTGCTCTCAGGGCTTGTGAAGTGGCGCTTGATTTTATGTTTTCATTTGCATAGACTGTGTTAAAAAGCGGGCAGCCATGGAGTCACGTGGCTTTGAATAATTTCTGAGATGCTTCTGGACTTCAGGGTCCAATATAACAAATGTGAGAAGCAAAGATGTTAAATTTTATAAAACAGTGCTATGACTGAAACCAATTGACAGCATTGCGAGATTGCTAAAATGGAGCATTCCTGGTTTGAAACCGTCTCTCACTGGGATGCTGAGAGAAGTATCACTATCTGATTCACTTTAAAATAAAGTGTTCTTGTTTGTTTTTTGTTCTGATTACAGTTTTTCATTTGGGGGAAAGCACAGATAGGAGGAAATATTGGTATCTTTCTGTGGAAATCTGTACCGGTTTAGAAGTCATGGCATCTCACAGAATTAGTGGTTGATCACTTGATCTCTTGAATTCTTTGCTACCACATGAAAAATACACACCTGTGTAGCTTTTGATGGCTAGCAGATCAATGTTACCAACATATGTATACTGTACAAGCAAACCTCAAGCTCACTGTGTTTGCTGAGAATAGCAGATCGTTTCCATTTTTGAGCCATCTCATGCAAAACTCACATACTATCTGATGGTACAAGTGTTGCAATACAATATACAGTCATCGTGCGTATTTGCAATTAGAGACTAAATTGCCAGACCTGTAAATGATTCTCCCTCTAACAATTTTTCTAGAACTGCTTACATTCTGTCTCATAATAGTCATTTAAAGGTGCAGGTGTTTGAATGATAATTTTGATGATCATTTGGAAAGGATAAATGTTTGATGGATGATTGAAAACGGTGGAGCCTGTTGCTGGTTATCCTCTAGGAATGATAATGTCTGTTAATGATTCAGAGGAGTTTTTATTGACTTCAGGGGGCTTTGGATAAAGTTTGTGTTGTCTTCAGCTGTGACCGTGCCACAATTACTGGAGAAAATAATAGAATGCTTCCAAGGCTTGCACAGTATAACACTTTCTCCAAGATTGTGTGTCAGTTCAGACAGTTACTTCTGTGGAGACAGCTAGGTACCCACCTAAGAAGGGTGAGTTGGATAAATTGATGCTTAACCTCATTTTGTGTATCCTTGGTGTATTGGCAGCCCAGAGAAGCACACAGCCTTATGGTGTGTCTGATAGTGCAAGATGAGTGGGATAAGATGTCTTTACCTACTTAGATGAGGAAAAGTGTGGGTTTGGGGCTGGGTTTGTTTTGAAAATAGTTATGACAATTACTTGAAACCACTTTTAATCTTTTCAGGGAGCAGTCCCGTCCACTGGGACATTACCTGAGTGGGAGAATGCCTTCAAGCATACAGTCCTGCTGGAAAATGCTGGTGGCCAGTCTCTAACTATCCTATTTTTCTCAGAGACAATGCTGACTTAGCTCTTCCTGCACATGTTACTGTGCTGCAGGCATAATGCAAAATTGAGTTAGTTTTGCAAATATAATATTAACTTTCTTTATCCTGGCCTCTATTAAACTACATTTTCCTGCAATTTTAGTTGGGCTTTTTTTCCCATTTTCCCTTTTCCCTAAGCTGTCATGTAGTTTTCCTTTAATAAAGCTGCCTCCTTACTGCATTGTAGACATGGGAAAAGTGACTATGGTAGGAAGGCTGAATCCTACCATACCAATATACTCTAGCAAAAATGGAATTCCAACATTTTAGAAGGTAAATAAGTGCAAGATATAATAACGCAAGGTGTAATAGTTTAAAATTACAATAATTATGTTCTTTTCTTTGGCCACAGCATATTCTTCTGGGGATCCACCTGGGCCAAATGCAATAGATGCAGAGGCATCTTTTGTAACCTGCACTTTCCTAGATAGGAAAATGTTGTTGTGTGAATGTAACTAAACTTTTCTTGCCTGCAGTGACAGGTTTCTTTATCTCAACTTCTTTGATGAGTACTAATCTGTTTCCTTCCATTTTTTTTTTCCGGAGTGTTAAAAACTTTGCTCTCATTGCTCCCCCCCAAGCATGGCTTAGCAGTTATCCAAAAGCTACGAGTTTACTGTGTAGAATCTGCTTCAGGTAGGTTTGAAATACAGACAATACAGCTAGGTAGATAAAGGCTCTCAGAGGATCGTATGTACTCTTTGGGTGCCAAAATGGGATTCTGCAGACTTCACAAAATGCAGTTACAAGGGCTTAAGGGGTTTGGTATTCAGGAGGCCGATCTGAACATGATTCAAGCAGTAGTGATTGCTAAGGATCTCAGCATGGTCACTTGGAGGGAGATTCTCTGGTCACTCCACAATGATTTGCCCACCTGATTCATGAGGACTGAGCTCTTAAAACGTATCCAGCTGTCTTCAGCCACGATGTTAGCCACTGGATATGGGACCGGGAATTGGTTTTGGAGGAATTAGGGGCATTCTCAGGAGCAAAGGTGTGTTTGATTTTTCCTGAAGCCAAATTACAATTCTATTTAAATATTTTGCTTACCCATGGTATCCAAAGAGCTGTATCTTGTTCATTCCCAACCACACACGCAAAGGTAATTGATCACATTTGGCCTTGTTGGATTAGATCTGCAGTAAAATGACTGGGTGTTGCAACATTTGGACTGACATATTGCTATGTACTGCCTTTGAACTAAGGAGAATGGAAGTGCAAACAGTTGGTGCTTTGAACATTGAACCATTTCATGTCTGTGCTCATCAAAAATGCAAAGTGTCAGTGGATGTTGTTAATGCCTGAAAGCTGCTGATTTGTCCGAGGAGAGGATCTACGTGCTCCCATTTCCTCTAAAGCATTCTAATGATGAAGAGTAACATGCAGAGACATGGACTTATGCAAATCTTACTTCAAAGAAGTTTTCCATGCTAACCTCAAGAAGCAAACTATCCTTCTACAGTCACACATGCTGTATGAATAAATAGTTGATCCTACTGCAGAGCTCAATGACGTTTACACAACCTAGGCCCATGGTAAAGTAGGTTTGTCCATGGTACCTTGTCCATGCTTGGGATTCAGCCATGTATCTCTAGCAAGAGGTGTTCCTGCACTAAAGTGAACCCCAAGGGCTGGCAAAGAAAACTGCAGTTCACATCCACTGGATCCTATTTCCTGGCAGGAATTGATTCAAATTTGTGTGAATCGTAGGTTTTCCTTGTCCATGTTTTGGGTTTCTGTTAGAGCAGATGACTCTACTTGCTGGTGGTTGAACGAGGGCTAATTCCAAATACAGACAAGGCCAAAGGTGACGTACCAGATGTCCAGGAAATGAGGTGTTGAACACATTTCTGTAAAGCATATTTACTGCTTGATTGACAGAGCTGCATTGGCGGTGGCTTTGGAGGAAGCCTCTGGCCCCACATTCTCTGGTAGAAGAAAAGATGCTGCGCTACAGGCTCGCAGCAAAGGGTTGGGAGGGAGGGGAGGGCCAGGATCTCTTTCTTTTTTAAATGGGGAAAAATTAAGGGGAAAAAAGTCCTCTTTTATTCTTTTAATACAGTTCCCAGCAGGAAGATCAGGATAGGAGGCTCCCGCTTGCTCCAGATTAAAGGAACCCGCAGTTTCCGGGTGAAGAAGGGGGGTTCCCTTTCCAGCATTCGCCGGGCCGGCAGCCTAAAGAGCACCAAGTTATCACGGCAGGACTCAGAGTCTGAGAATGAGGAGCTGCAGCTGTCCCACAGCAGGGACACTGTCACTGATATAGGTAACTTAGATGAGTGGGTGGAAAGGGAGGGGACAATAGGCAGGACCTAAACTCTTGATGTGATTGCAGCAGAGCTAGAAATGGCAAGAGACCCCAACCACAGCAGGCTAGGAAAAACTTAGAGAACTCTTCAGGGACTTCCAGGACTAGGGCCTGGGAGGAACATGGTTCAAATCCTGGGTGTAGCATCAGCTCCATGCACAGTTTGTCAATTCAGCACTCTGTGTTAGAGCATGAACTCTTGGAATGCTGGTGCCTGCCAGCCAAACACTTGCTGTCTTTAGGGAAGCATGTGCCTGTGTATAAATGCACAGACACACACCCCTAAATCATATGATATAATGATTACATGAGCAACAGATTGGCTAAATATATATATGTATATATATATATATATATATATATATGGACATGCACTTCATATTTTATGTCAGCTATGATGCCATAGGCATGTCATATGACATGTAAAATATATCTTCCTATATGTAGAACATAACATCTACATGCTACATACTATATTTCTACATATTGGCATATACAGTTTTTACAGTTTACAGCTGCCTTCCTCAGTCTTAAAAAGATAGATCTCCATACATTTATCTTATGGAAATCAAATGTGCCTCCTGCCGTGAGAAATCTCCATCACAGTTGAACTAAAGGGGCTCCCTCTGCTAGGGGTGTTAACCAAAAACTGTGGATACATTTGGAGCTAAAATAACCTCCCAAGCTTAATGGTCATTTTTATGTTACCCAGAAGATGCTTTGGTAGGTGAACATGGAGAGTGGGGTTGCCTGTTCTGTAGACTTTGGCAAGTCACAGTTGACTTAAAGAGGAGAAAGAAAGGATAAACCAGAATTCATCTCCAGCCAGCACTTAACAGCATTAATGATAGTTTTATAGGAGGTCCATAGGGTATGACGTGGCTAGAGGAAACACAGGGATCACTGAAGTTCCCAGAGAAATCTCTCCCTTGTCTGAGTTCTTCAGAACTAGTGTGCTATGATCAGGATTTTTTTCCCCTTTCATCCCCATGACACTAGCAGTTCCCATGGGCAATTAGCAGGGACTTTGCCCATTGGCATTTCCAGTTGGATGCCACTTCTGGTTGGATTTTTGTTGACATTTTTAACCACAGAGCCCAGTCAATGCAGATCACTAAACCAACCATTTGCAGTATCTGAATGGTGCAAAGAATTTGTTTCTGATGGTTTTTGATTATCCTTTCTCCTTCTATTAAAAAAAAAAAGTGGGGAGGGAGCAATGTTTGCTCCTGACAGGGATGGCCTGTAAGCCAACTCCAAATGGTTCTTGTAAGTGTCAAGCCAGCATGATACAAGGATTGGTCTGTTCCCACAAGGCTGGCCTGGCTTACAAGTGCTGCCCCCTACTCTTAAAGCACGTAGGGAGCAATAAAAACAACCACCTTTTGGGTATTTTTCTTTTGAAGAAGGGAGCCCTTGGAGCGCAAGCGAGCCCAGCATTGAACCTGAGGTGCTGAGCAACACAGGCTTGGAGGAGAACTATCATCGGAATATGTCGTGGCTGCATGTAAGTACAAGTGACTGGTAGTGATCTCAAGGATGGCATTTTCAGTAGGAAACCGTTTGTGCTGGCTGGCAGTAACCAGATCACAGTCTGTTCTTTCTCCATACAGCATCAAGGATCTAAAGTGTAAGTAAGATGCGACCTTTGGAAATCATCTGTTTGCCATTTCTGAAATGGACTAAACCCAGAAAATTTCTATCTTGCTCCCTCTGTCTATTTCATATATTTAAATTTTAAGGGAAAAGGGACTTTCTCTCTAGGTGTTCAGGGACAGCCATGCTCCCTCAGACGAAAAACCCATTGGCTCAGTACCTTATCTTCAGCATGGCTAGTAGTGGGCAGTTCTGGAAAAGCAGCAGAATGGACTACAGTGTGAGCTGCGCTCCTGGTTTCTGAGAAGTGGCATTTTAGAAGCTACGTGTCTAACCCAACAGGGCCTTGTATAGTTCCTACTCTATCCAACAGACAGGGAATACAACAATGCAGATGTGGTTTGGTCATGCAAGGTCCAAGACATCCGTTCTGGCACTCTCTGTACACATGCCTTTGATTGACTCACTGTGCACAGATTGTCTTTGGATTGACTAGCTGTGCACAGACTGATTGTGTCCTGCACAGGTGTGTGAGGACAGACACCTTTTGACTTCCAAGTTGCCTTTGGGAAGGACAGCTGCCGATAGTAAGCTGATATCCCTCTCTTTCTACCAAGTATTTCATACAGTCTGCTGTTCCTATGGGGTGTGGGCAAGAATAGGCTTCGATGTCAGAAGCAGTTCTTGATAGTTGTCTTCTTTGGAAGATGGTGGCTGGGCAGGAAACTTGAATGCCTGGAGTGTGGTGTCCTCACTCTGTGTCAGCCGCTCAGGCTGGCTAGAGGCTATGCAATGCTGATTAGAATTACACCATATGCACACTGATGTTGAGTTATTCCTGACTGACCCCAAAATAATGAGGCCAGAACACGCAGGCAAACACAAGAATCCAACATACGTAGGACAGATTTGTTTTAAATTTAGCTCCTGACTTTTTAGAAACAAATATTTTAAAGTTGAGAATGATGTGGCAGCCTTATTTGAGAGAGCCAACAGACTACAGTTGCACAGACCGTAAGTGGATGGAAAAGGTGGGATAGATTCTTTCTGGCAGTTCTGGGTATTTCTGAACTTGGTTGTGGGATAAAGAGAAGGATCCATAAAGGCCATTTAGGACCTACAGTGTGAATGGCTTGGAGATGCCTGTGTGTTTTCCTCAGAGTGCTGCAAAGAGGATGGGTTTGTGTGTAACATGAAGAGCAGTGTACAGAGAGCTGCTGCTCCTCTATGACGATTAACTAGTTGACAGTTTCCAGTCCAAGCCCTGATCTCGGAGTGGTGATACAACAGCTTTTCTGCAAACTGAGAGAGTACTATTTTCCTCAGCCTTTATCTTGCCCCCAGCCAAGCATACACATCTGCAGCAGCTCTGTTAACTTTGTTAACACTAATGTTTCTTTAGCCATGCCTGACTAATTTGCCCACCCCATGTAAGCATGGAGCTCTGCATAGGCGCACGTAACTTTTTAAACAACTGTGTTGAGCTTCATGCCTCCCAGCTAGGCTGTGGAAAAGTTAGTTTGACTGTCCCCATGCCTGTCTGTGTAACTCCCTATTCTGTAAATAACTATGCTCTTTTAATTTCCAGGTTATGATCCTATTATGCAACCAACAAAGTTTCATATGTACCCACATTGACTACTGTCACCCACACTGCTACCTGCATCACAGCCGCTCCTGTGCTCGCCTCGTCCGGGCCATCAAACTCCTCTACGGAGACACAGTGGACTCTCTGCGAGAAAACACCACATTGAACAATGTGGCAAGAGGCAAAAAACAAAAGGAAGTGAGTAAAGGGAAAAAGCAGAATGTTTTGGGGTTTGTCTGGGCAGGTCATAATTACCTTCAAAGGCTTGTCTAATGTGTTCATACTCTTCTTTCATGAAAAAATTAACACAGCCCCTCCTAAACATAGCTTTGCTGTAAAAACACCCCCCCAGCTATTAAGTCATTTAATATTATGAAAGGAATGGAATCTGTATTGATTGGAGAGAATCTTAGTTGTTGACGAGGTAGTTTAAAAGCTTTAAAACCTGACTTTAATTTTAATGTTCTTTTATGGCCTCTACTTATCATCCCGTGGAGTCCAGTCTCTTTTTCACTCTTTTTGTCATCTGTTAGTAAGAATCACTTTTGAAATTCTTGCTAACATCTCATATAATCTTTCTTTTAGATCTGAGCTCTCAGGGCTGTTCCAAGAATTGTACACATTGGTCTTTAATGTTACAGTCTCTTTAGTGACACACTTTTATGACCAGTTCAGCAGGAACCATTGTGCCTTTTTAGCTATGTAAGGGGCGCCTCTAACTGCAGTGGAAATACATTTCTGCTTTCAGGGAAGTGCCCACTCAAGCACCAACTTAATCATGTCAACAGTTGAACCACAGTAGGCAAACTACAGTCATTCTGAATGCAATGGCAGAGTCATTCAACTCCTTTGAAGTAACACTGAAAACAAAAAATTCATGAAACTCTCATGAAGGTTTCAGTTGGGTAAGGAGGCTATCATCCATGGAAGCAATAAATGATGGAGGAGGAGACAAATTCATAAGGTTTCCTCATCCACCAGCAGATTGTTTATTTCCTGTCAAATTAGAAAAGGAAGGGTGTTTGTATGGAAGAAAGCACAGAACAGGTGAAACAGCAGCTAATGTTTCTGCTTTCCTGAAAACTGGAACCCTCATGTATTTCCTCTGGCATAGAAAAGTAGTGTATCACTTAGTTATTTAAAAAGAGAGGCAGTAATTTCCTCTACAGAAGGCAGGCTGGGGATGAGCAGCTGGCAGTGTTCACGAAAGATAGCAAAAGAACACTGTGTGCTGTTTCATCTCCAGCTTTGAATTGCAAGATAGACATACGCATCTCATCATCCATCAAATCATCAAAGCCTTTAAGCAAGGAAAAAAGAGTTTGGGAGACAGTAGGGTTTCCTACCAACGCATGCACTGTTTGTACAGACCTCACTGTAGGAGAGCAATTGA
Source organism: Lophotriccus pileatus (assembly GCA_035583135.1). Classification (NCBI taxonomy): domain Eukaryota; kingdom Metazoa; phylum Chordata; class Aves; order Passeriformes; family Tyrannidae; genus Lophotriccus; species Lophotriccus pileatus. The sequence continues at coordinate 1,676,480 of JAWWES010000002.1, forward strand.
TAATTTTTCATTTTTTCATAATCCTCCCTGCAAGGAAGACATGGAGGTGCTGGAGCATGTTCAGAGAAGGGCAATGGAGCTGGAGAAAGGTTGGAAGCACAAGTCTGATGAGGTGAGGTTGAGGGAGCTGGGGGGCTCAGCCTGGAGAAAAGGAGGCTCAGGGAAGACCTTCTCATTGTCTACAACTCTCTGACAGGAGGTTGTAGTGAGGTGGGGGTTGGCCTCTTCTCCCAGGTGACAAGTGGCAGGATGAGAACAAGTGGGTTCAAGTTGCACCAGGGGATGCTTAAGTTGGATATTAGAAAACATTTCTTCTCCAAAAGGGTTGTCAAGCAGTGAAACAGGCTGCCCAGAGAAGTAGTGGAGTTGCCATTCCTGATGGTATTTAACAGACATGTAGATGTGGCCCTGAGGGACATGGTTTAGTGGGGGGATTGGCAGTTTTGAGTTAATGGTGGGACTCAATAATTTAGAGGTCTTTTCCAGCCTCAGTGATTCTATGAGAGGAGTCTTGTTGTGCACACTAAACACTTCCATTGGTAATATTTTACAGGGAAAGTTTAGACTTTTTGCCTCTAACCCACTTAACTAAAGTACGTGTGTGTGTGTGTGTGATAGTTAGGACCTGGCTCCCTGCCAAATGCCCAAACCCACAGTGGCAACCCCCCTTCCCCCCTCTCTTTTTTCCCTTAGGACAAAGGGGAAAAAACCTATAAAAAAATGGAAGAACTCGAAATCAGTTTAATTATATATATATATTTACATATATAACAGTTATATACAATTAAAATATTATGTACACAGTGAAAGGAATCCAAACACCCCGAAGGGAAAGGGGAGAAAGGGACAAAAAGGAACACGGAACAAATATACACGATCAAACCCGAGAACTAGCAAAATAACTAGCAAAAGAAATCTCACCACGTCCCTCAGAGAAGCAAGATCACAAGGCCAGCACTCTCCAGCCTCCCGCGTGGCAGAGCAGCAGTCGCTGCAGGCCTCGGCCTCTGGATAAGCAAGACCAACACAAGGACCCACTGCTCCTGAACCTCACCGGAAAAGAAGAGAGAGAGAGATCTCTAATCTCTCTCTTATTTATACCCTGATTTACGTAAAAATTGTATGGAATACTGGGAACATGGTCACTTCCCTGGTTACAAACTGGTTACCAGTAAGGCCTAGACCAAAACCATCACATTCTGCTACCTGTGAAGATTACACAGACAACATGCACATTCTTCATTTGATTTAATGGCTTCTGTCTTAACATTTTATTGGGAAAACACTGTTAAAAAGAGAAGAAATTTGGATATGTTGTGTCACTGATAATAGGTGTGTTGCTGGCAAAGAAGAGGGCTTTGTGCTACAGCTCTGGCACCAGATGGCTTTTGGTGTATGGAAATTCCTCTTGTACCTGATCTCCTTTTCCACATTTTGGGAAATCTAAATGTAAACTCCACTTTCTTTTTGTTTCTTTTCAGTGCTCAGACAAGTCGTGCTTGAGAACTCCTTCTCTAAAAAAGAGGGTGATTGATATCAACTTGGAAGGGAAGAAGGACTCTGGAATGCTAAAATACATCAGGCACCAGGTACTGACTAGGCCATATGATAGTTAGGTAAGCTGATACTTACGTGTCAGGTTAGACTGCAACAACAGGGAAAATATTTATGGATCTCCTAGCCCACAAGAAGACCTGTTCCTGAATATCAGTCAGTTCAGCCCTACATGTTTTCCCCATCTGGGAAAGGCTAAATTTAAGCCAGTTAAGGTAACACGGTCAAAGAATCCTTTAAACATTTAGCGTCATTAAATCACAGTCTGCAGCTCTGTCTTTTCGTAGGGACACATGCATCAAAGCTGGGGATACAAAAAATAAAGAAAGAAATATTTTTAAAAATGTAGAAAATCCACAATTGTGTTTAAATACAATCTGTCTGTTTACAGCAATAGTTTCCTTTGGTCTTACTTGTTCAGTGTCCCTGAAGAAGCAACAGGTTTTTTTATGGGTCTGTATCACTGTTTGTACATCACCTTGGGAAAGTTTGGCTTTCCTTTTGTTGTCTTTATCGAAGTTTTGGTGATGTGAGGGACAAGCAAAAGGCCCTAGGAACTAGGCTGCAAACACTGCTCTTTCAGTGTAGCCAAAAGCAATGTTCTTTTATGGAGCATTATCTGAAATGGCTTAACCTAGAGGTAATTGGTGGGTAATCTGCAGACCAAAACCAGGGTAAAATTACTGCCTGTGTTGTTCCCTGTGAATGGTTTGCACAGTTCAGCCCTAAGGCTTGGCTCGTATTGTTACAGGTCATGAGCCTCTCCCCTGCACCTTTGTCACTGCTAATCAAGGCAGCCCCTATCCTCACAGAAGAGATGTATGGGGACATCCAGCCAGCAGCATGGGAGCTCCTGCTCAGCGTGGATGAGCACATGGCTGGAGCAGCAGGTAAGAGAACAAAACCATTTAGGATGGCTGCTCTGGCTGCACAGCTTGCAGCAAATCACAGGACCTTGCAAGGCAGCTTTGCAGTGGAGGAATCCAGATGCCACCAGGGTTTCTGGAGGGCTGTTGGGTTTTCATAGGCCTTCATGTGGATTTGTTCTCTGGACAAATGAGGTGGCCAGAAGGACCAGGAGGGCAATTTCTCTCAGCAGCTGCATGTTATGGATCTTTGAAAAGCATCAAAATCAGCATCTGTGTTCAGCTGGGTTTCTAGGCAGAGGAAACACAGTGATTCAGTCTGTCCAGAGTTTACTAAAGTATTCTGTATGTTGCCTGGTGGAAATCGTTAGTATCAGTTCAGGGCTGATACAAGAACTGAGAGAGGGAATGAGAGTGGAACCATCATATCTCATCTGCTGTGCTGAAAGGAAAATTCTAATATTGCATGGAGACAGCAGCACTGCTTAGTAAGTAGTCTAACGGTACGGCATTTATCTAAATTTTCCATTTCCACTGGGTTTTAAATTGTGCAGGTGATGTTTGCTGATGATGCATAGTTGAGAAGCGTCTTTAAGACAGAAGATGATTGGGACATCATATACCTTTAAGAGTGTTACCTTGAAAAAGAAACTTGAGACATGATGTGAGACACTGGGTTACTATAATAATTATTAGCTCGGACCAACACAAGTGTATGTGTGTTTGTGCATGTGATGGGGAAGGGATAGGTTGAATTTCACTACGGTGAGGTAAGGAGGTATGGGAGTACCTCAGCCCCTGCTACTCTACTGGGGCACCCCACCCCGAGCTGCTGTCAGTGAAAGGCAGCTTGGCAGCACGCCCACAGCACCCCCTTGGAGCCCCTAACCCAGCCTCAGGTTGGCTAACACGGAGCACCACCCCTCACCCAGCCCAGAGCCCCAGAGTATCCAGTGAGCTGGAAGTCCTGCTTGGGAGGAGTGGCCACAGGGAGATGGAGCAGATAAAATCAAACACATGGTCTCCACATGTTCAGACTTTTCCACCCTGCCAGATGGGTGTTGGATTCTCACAGAACTCTGGTGGTAGATGTAATTTTCTATTTTTTTCTCTTTTTCTTTACATCTTCTAATCCCTTTTTTTAATATTTTAGGTAACTTGGGCCCAGATGGGCTAGATTTTGCTAAATTCTATGTGATAGCATGTGCTAAGTCAACACTTGGTGGAATACTTTATTTTGGGTGAATGTTACCCGTTAAACTTTTGTCAAGTACTCTTATTTCCTAAAGTTTACCACTAAAAGTACCCTCTGAGAAAATGCGTGCAGCTTTTCTTCTATGCACTCTCTCTTAGGGTGTTAAAAGGACCAAGGGCTCTTCTAAAAAATTCAGCAGGTGAATTTTTGGAGCCTTGTATATTTTTAAAGTAAAACTCCTTTGGTGATCTCATAGCTCAAGACTTGGGATCTTGCACAGGAATGAAATTTATTACTATAAAGTGAAAGATTGTGTTGTTACAAAGTAGTAATAAGAATTTTTCTCTCATGAGCTTGGATCTTCTCCCATGAAAATGAACTAGTTTCGGAGTATATCCCTTGACCAGAAGATGACTGACCTAACAATCAGCTGTGGAACAATAAACACAGATTGTGTCAGAAGAGGTATTTCATTAGAGGTTCAAAGTATTAATGCTGTTGTAAAGCAAAGTGAACAATTGCCTAGAACACAGCACTTCCATGCATGATTCTAGCCACTGAAGAAAGACATTTACATGGGGCAAGTCCAATGAAAGGCTGCTAGGACAGCAGGAAGAAAGAAGAGTCTATATGGTGAGGGTATTTATTTAATCAATACTGTTGTTCTCATGACTACAGCAGACCAGACAGGGAGAAAGAAGTATTTAAGCCATGGTAGCATAAACATGACCTCTTTCATCTTGAAAACAAGATTTCTCACCACCAGCAAAGAGAGCAAATGCCCTTTGGTTTAGGAGTTTGTGAAGGGGATTAGATGATGTGACTCAGAAGGTCTTTTCTAGTCTTATTGTTCTGTCGAAACACTCATAATCAGTGTGTGCTAATGGCAGATGTTCAGAAAGAATGAGTTGCAGTCTTAGAAACTGTGAACATCCCTCACACACAATACAGAGTTTACTTAAAGCATAAATTAAATTAATCAAATTTGTTTGTATGCCAGTTTCCCACGACTTTCAACTTCTGCCTTTCTCCTCCCCCAGTATGCAAGGAAATGGCTTAAAGACTGCCTCCTTCCACAGATCTGTGCACCTAAGGGGATCATCCCAGGTGTTCTTACTCTGAAGATTAAATTACAGGCATTTTTATCAAAAGCTGCTAACAATGCAAGAGTTCTGAAGTTCTCCTCAGACATCGCTCCCCTTTTCACCATATTTCAATCCAGTTTACAGTCCCTCATTTTCCACAGCTGATGGTGAATTCTGCCCTGAAGTCCACTTTTTGACTGCACATCTCATGTTCCCCAGACTTCTCTCATTTTTCGATCTCCTCCACCAGTGCACTTCAGCCCACAGTTCTTCCCTGTGCTCTCCCCTTCCCCTTTGCCTTTCCCAGGTCAAATGTGCTGACAGGAAGAAAAAGGAGCAAAATGAAGAGGCCCTTTTCAACCTTAATGATTCTAATAAAAAATTTGCATGACTTAGAGGGAATGGGATTAAACTTTGCTGCTCTTCCAAAAGAGCCTCTGACATATATTTTTCTCCTGTTCCTGAGTGGAGGATTAAAATCAATGTGAGGGTCTGTAGTAGCTTTGTTTTGGTAGTGAGTTATTTCAGCTCAAGCATAACTTACATTCATCAAGGTCTAACCCCGAGAGCAGCTAGATAAAAAGAGCTCCTGTGTTAATGTGAGAAATATCTCTAATTAAAGTTTCAAAGACAGCCCAATAAAGTGAAACAAAGAACTTTAATTACAGCACGCTAGATGCAACAGGCTTTGGAACAAAACCTATGCATCCTGAGAATGGGAGGGATCAGTCCTTTTTAGGTTTCTTGATTTACATAACCACTCCCTCTCTCCTCCCATGGCAAGCTCCGCTCCTTTCTTTCCTTTTAAGGTGGCATAGTCTCTTTTCTTGAGCTTGGTGGGATCTCTTAGGGCCGGTTTATGTTCTTCCTTTGTCAGTTTATTAGCTATCCTAACCAGCTTATTAAGTTGTTTGGCCATGTGCTCCCTTGACAATGAGCCCTGGCTGGGCCCATTGTCTTACAATCTTCTTGGGTTCACCTTATACAATACAGATAACAGGTAATTATAAGTGAAGCAAAAGCAGCAACCAATAGCTACATGTAGGCCTGCAAACAGCAGTAAGCAGAAACAGCAATGCTCATTTTTAAATAACTCTCCAGCCCCCCAAACGACACAGCTTCCAAGCATCTTAACATGAGTACACTCTGCTTGTAATAAAACCACCCCCATTCATTTCTCATATTAATGTACCACAGCATCATCTACTGACCTCTCCCAAGGCTCTGTTTCTTGGCTGCTTCAGCATCAACTCACACTTTTACATCAGTCTTACTAAGACTTGGCATAGTTACACTGAAAAGACTAGAGAGCAGAAAGTTCTCTGAGCTGGTGAAACTGGAAGGTCACCACCAATTTACAGCAGTGCTGGGAGCCTTCATGATGCAAGGCAGGACCTGGGCCTGAACAGCCTTGTTTTCCTGCAGTGTTCAGATTGCCTCCTGTCAGCACAGAGATGCTTTTAAACCAGTCATGACTGAAATTTTTAGTGAGAAGATCAAAGGCATATTTTGTTTTAAAAACAGGTTTTCCAGAAGAATTTACAAGCTTCACGTGTCATGCTTTATGGGTCTAAAAGGTGGAATTACACATGCTTGGTTTCATGAAGCTGCAGGGTTTTCTCTAGGCCTGCTAGACTGGTCATTTCATTTCTGGAGCCAAGATTTCTTTTGGTGGGGGTTTGTAGAGCTGAGATTTTTCTTTGCCAAATAAACATGTTATTAAGAAAACAAAATGATCAGATATTCTGTCCCTGCAGCTGCCATGTTCCTGCTGTGTGCTGTGAAAGTGCCAGAGGCCGTTTCTGACATGCTGATGTCCGAATTTCATCACCCAGAAACAGTGCAAAGACTGAATGCCATTCTCAAATTTCACACACTCTGGAGGTTTAGATATCAAGTGTGGCCAAGGATGGAAGAGGGAGCACAGCAGATCTTTAAGGTAGATAAAACACATGAAGCACAATGGTGGCAGTTTACAGCTTGCCTTGTGGGGTAGATATGTAATGACACACTGCTATGAAATTGCCTGAAACTGCTTAGAGAAAAAAAATGGTTGCGTAAGTCACGCTAGTGGGGGAGGTGATGTGTAGAGCTCCTGTATAAAAGGAGGAAAGTATAATGCGGACTCAAATCAGGAAAAATATCGGAGGAAGGAATGTATGTGTAACATGGTGTTATGGTCCAGTGAGATATGGAGGTGGGAAAAATTTGCAGAGTTAATTAATGTCTTGAGTACTTGTGCTCATGTTTAATTAACAGTACTGAGAGTAATAGTATGCTTTAACAAAATGTCTTTCTTGGTTTTGTTTAGATCCCTCCTCCAAGTATAAACTTCACTCTGCCTTCTCCCGTGCTGGGTATGCCATCTGTGCCAATGTTTGATCCTCCTTGGGTCCCTCAGTGCAGTGGTAGTGTGCAAGATCCTATAAATGAAGATCAATCGGTAAGCAGACATCATAAAAGTAAGCACAGTTTTTTCTCTGTAGCAGTATTGGGGAAGTGAAGCCAAAAGATGTGGACTAAACTCTGAGATTGGCTTTCCCATCTGGAAAAAAATCTAGTATAGTCTGTGTAGGATACACAGAATTTTCTCCGTGGTCATAACGCTTTTCTGTTTGCTCAGTGAGGTACTGTACTGCACCTCTTATCCCTGTGAGAGATGGTAACTCAGATCTTAGGAACACACACATGTTCTTCCTCCGAGAGAAGTTTGGTTCAACAGAACTCTCTGACAGACCATTGTAGACATATCTTCAAGAAGAGTCTCCTGCTGAATCTGTTCAGCTGGTACTAGTCAAATTTGTATTTAGAAACTGAATTGCTAAATGTCAGAGGTCTCTGTCAGAAAATCAGGGTGTGTGCATCTTCACTAATAGCTTCAGGCTGTGTTTCTTCTCTTTTCTTCCCAACAGAAGTCATTTTCAGCCCGAGCTGTGTCGCGTTCCCATCAGCGAGCGGAGCACATCCTGAAGAACCTGCAGCAGGAGGAAGAGAAGAAGCGCCTGGGCCGGGAAGCCAGTCTCATCACTGCCATCCCCATCACTCAGGAGGCCTGCTACGAGCCATCCTGCACACCCAGCTCAGAGCAGGAAGAAGAAGGTGTGTTCTGGGGCCACGAACTGGCTGCCAGGAACCTGAAAGCACTTCTCACCAACACAGCACTACTTTAGGGGATGGTGTCCAGAAACATTGATTGTTAGTACTGGAAAGGTCACAACTGCATCCATTCGCTGAAGAGTCCAAATCATTGAGAAAAAGTGAATTTAAAAATTAGTGCAAGAAAAACAGAGAACCTTGGATGTATTGAGTGCTCACTGTGTGATGAAGTCACTTACCCCATCTCCCCCCATCTTTGGTGGAACTTGCCAGAATTTAGCATCTCAAAACTCCCAGTATCTTGTGGGATTTAACAGAATGAGAATATGCAACACTAGAAGTGAAATATGTCCTTCCTAACTTTAACTCTTAAATAATTATATGGTGAGAGGAATCACCCTTTGGCAGTATCTTAGGATATTTCCCCTGGAGTTTTCTGTCCTTATGGTGACTAGCAGGGAAGCCCAGAGGACCAGATCAACCTCAGTACCAAACTTCCAGACAGCTGAAGTTACATGTTATGAGTCATGAAAAGCTTAGTCTTTGGGTGAGGGTTTTCACTAGTTTGGTCTAACAGAGCACACAAACTTCATTAAAGGCATTCCAACAAATATGCCATTAGGTGAGTTCAGGGGTGTTCAGATCTAAGCATACATAAGAAATCTGTGACTAGAAATCCCAGCTCTTAGAAAAAACTAAGCAATCATGATGGTTAACAGGGAGTGGATGAAAAGAAGTATAGAGCTGATTCAGTTACAGTGTGATGCACCAAAGCACCGAACACTCTTACAGAACAATGTTCTACTGGCTTCCAAAGCATGAACAAATTATCTGACTGATCTTTATAGATGTTAAGTTGTGCCTCTCGAGTGTTACCTGACTTGAATTCTCAGTGATCTGATTTGGTTGTAAGTGCTCTGCTTCAGAAAGTTTCCTGAAGTCTGTGAGTTGGATCTGGATTGACATTTCCTATTCTCTTTGTCAGTAGAAGAAGTTGCCAACCTGGCCTCCCGCCGTCTCTCTGTGAGTCCTTCCTGCACCTCCAGTACATCTCACAGGAACTACTCCTTCCGCCGTGGCTCTGTCTGGTCAGTGCGGTCAGCAGTCAGTGCAGAAGGTGGGTTGACTTCACTTTGGAGTATTCTCTTCTAGGATTGCATTCACTGGAAGCCTTTCCTGTTGACCCATAAAGTTGTGGCATTTCCTGTTGCCAAATTTATTCCCAAGCTTGAGCCACTTTATAATAAATTACTGCTCTGCATTACTTTATTCACCACTGCTGTCACAATGTCTTTCCTTACCTCTCATGTTCAATTTGGAGAGTAGTGCTACAGCAGAAAAATGGTAATGAAAAGGGATTTCATCAGAAAGAATTGGTTACCCACAAGAAAAGAATTGTAAATTGAAAAATTATGTATTTACAATGAAAATTCTTGATGAAGAAGCGGACTGGAGGTTCAGTTTCTTCTTGGAGATATCAGTAAACCTGTCGTATTGCACAGTGATCAGACAGCCTGTAATTTTGAACTGTTTGTGCAGCCCCTAACATAAATGTTTATATAACCTGCCTGGACAATACCACTAACTCCCCTTCTACTGTTCTTACTGCTCCAGATGAAGAACACACTACTGAACACACTCCAAACCATCATGTGCCCCAACCACCTCAAGCTGTGTTTCCAGCATGCATCTGTGCAGCAGTGCTCCCCATTGTCCACTTGATGGAAGATGGAGAAGTCCGGGAGGATGGAGTAGCTGGTACTGACCTAGATTAAACTTCAAGGGATTCTTTCTCAAGTGTGGCAGAACCTCTTCCAAACCTATTTGAAAGTAGATTTACAACAGAAGTGTGTTTTTGTAAAGTGTTTCCTTTTTTTTTCCTCCATGATTTGTGTTTGGCTTTGAGGGTTTTTTCCTCTTTTGGGGCCCCCAATTCAAGAAAAAAATATTCAGAAGCTGAAAATGGTTTAGTGAGGGGGTTTACAAGGATGGTAAGAGGTGTAACATAGGTGTTCTGTGAGGAGTGACTGGAGAAGCGGGGCTTGTTTAGTGTGATGCAAAGGAAACAAAAAGTTAGAGGAACACTAGACTTAGAGGTTACAACTTGGGAAGTTCAGGTTGAAAGTTGGGAAGGAACTCTATAACTAGGAGCACAGTACAGTTTCTGTTGATTCTCCATACCGAGGGGTTATTGAGCCTGGCTAGTCAAAGCAATGATGACAGTCCTGCTGCAAGGAGGGCTTGGATTACAGACATCCAGAGGTCTATTCCCACCAGCCTTTCTTTGTTCTATGATAAATGGAAAGCCACCTATACGCAGCTTGAATATATTGGTTATGTTCTGGGATGTATTTGTAAATTAATAGTACATTTTTCTGTATTCGTTTCTCTCAAATGTTTACAGATGGACTGTTGCCCTTCCTTCCTTTCTCATCATGTCAGCTAATTGTGCATTTAACTTTCTATTAAATTTTCTATTCAGTTTTGGTGGAGGTAGTCAGCCACCTAAATAATGTATGTGTCATTTTGTGATTGGGAGCCACCCACTGAAAAAAAATAACAAATAATTCTCTATTGTTGTTAAGCTTCACTGGATCGCCATTAACTGCACTTCTGGGAATTGATCATCAGCACAATTCCCTGCTGACTATCTAATACTATTCACCAATGCCAGATAAAATCACTTAATAAATCACCATAGAAGTTAAATTATATGCATGAACAAAAGAGTATATGAATTTGTCTTTCAGTTGCTTGATTTTGTCCATCTGGAGTTATGAAACCAAATAGTTATTTCTTTATTATTCCTTGATTACAGGGGTGAAGTGCGTCCTGTCCTTTCAGGAGTTAGGGAAGGTTCAAACATTAGACCCGATTAGATTATTATTATTGAGACGAACTGCACTGGCAACCAGGAATCCTCGTGCATCAAAGAGGCTCCTGTGTGTTTCAGTACCAGACATGGCAACTATGGTAGACGATTAGGAACGTTTGCATCTAAGTGTACCAGTTCAAGGCCTTTCCAAGGGAGGTGGTTCTGACCTTGTTTCCTTTCTCTCTCACAGTAAGTGCTGTTGCTCAGCAGGTCCTGTGGAACTGCTTAATTGAAGACCCCTCTACAGTTCTGCGCCATTTCCTTGAGAAGCTCACGATCAGCAATCGACAGGTACGTTCTTCCTCTCCCCACGGGCTGTATGAATTGCTTAGGGCAGGGGAGCACAGCTGAAAGCAGAACCAATCTGTGGGCATCAACAGAGAAGAACAGTTGCTATTATAAAGTAGCATGTCAGCATTTGGCCTCACTCTTTGTCCACGGATGTAAATGGGACACAGCTGATTTATCACTACTAAGAATCTGAGTTGCTTTAAGCCAAGCTTTGAACGGCTGCTTAGTGAAGCACAACCCTTTTGTCTAACTAAATATTGACTCCACCCACATCACTCTTTTCAGCTTTCCCTAAAAAGTGGGGGTGGCCTTGTCTCTTCCTGACTTATTAGACCACTTCCCAGTGCATGGCTACGCTTTATAGATAAAAGGCATACTGGTTCTGACGGGGTGGAAGACAGCAAAACACTCCCTACCTCTTTCTCAACTACACACTTGGTGTATGATGTCAATAATACCACTGCCCTCATCTTTCAAGCCACCACCTAAGAGCTGACTACAGAATGAATATTAAACATGAGAAGGGTCAGGCCCTTTGGTTCTTTGAGCAAGCAGGTTTCAGTGGCCTCACCATTCCTGAGACTTCTCAGCTGTCATCCACAAACCTTTTATTTAAGTTCAGAGGATCACCTTTGTTTCATAGAATGGTTTGGGTTGGAAGGGACCTTAAAGATCAACTTGTTCCAAGCCCCCTGCCACAGGCAGGGACACCTACTCCACCAGGTTGCTCCAAGCCCCATCCAACCTGGCTTTACACACTTGCAGGGACAGGGTATCTTGGGCAAAGAGGTTGGTTGTTAAGTACCTTTGAGAAGGAAGCTGTGCACTGTTTAGCTTCAGAGGCCTCTGAGTTATCACAGTCTGCTGTTTTGCTATCTCTTCAAAGGCCTACCACGACCACCAGTACAGAACACAGAGAACAGGTGTGTTTCCTTGGAAGGTGTCTCCAGATGTATCACTGGCATGGGTTTTCCTATGCATATGTGTACCCATAGCTCAGTTCTGCTGTGGATGAGGACGAGGGCCATAGAAGATATTTACAGTACCATCTACCTGTCCCTAGCTGACAATGAGATTCTGTCCCCTCTACAACCCTTTATCGTCATAGGAAATTGAATAGTCTACATTTAAGACTGGCAGCCTTTAAAGGAAGGGCAGTTTGATTCTGCCCACACTTCCTACCTAGCAGTCACAGCTATTGAGCTGAACTGGATTCCACAGATCATCATCAGAGGGATTATCACAGGGACAGGAGTGCAGAATCAGGACGCTACAGTCAGTACAAATTGCAACGGGAGGTACTGGCTTCTCTGAGATAAAAAGGAACAAGGGAGCATGGAAAAAAGGGAAGAAACAAAGCCAGAAAGGACGAAAGGGAGAAATCTGTTTTCCTTTTTTTTTGATGAAAAGAAACAAAATTTCCTTTTCTTCCAGGATGAGCTGATGTATATGTTAAGGAAGCTTTTGCTGAACATTGGAGACTTTCCTGCCCAGACATCTCATATCCTCTTTAACTACTTGGTGAGCAGCTTGTGGGTTCCCTGTGCAGCCCAGAATCTCTCCTCTGCCTGCATGTGTGCTAAAAAGTTAATGTCACAGTCTGCAAGAAAATAAATGCACTTAAGTTTTCCTATATAGCTCGTATCTGCTTCTGGCTGTGAGTGCAAGCCACCAGGCTTATACCAGCCTTTCAGTCCTTCTGGGGAGAGCAAAAAGAATCTGTAATATGTGATTAAACCTCTAAGCAATTTGTCCTGGATTTTTATGAACAACAGGCAATGAGTTGTAGACCAATAGAAGGATCCCAGAAACCTTTAATTATTTCACTTCATTTTCATTGAGAAAGTGTTTTGTTCTTTGAGAAGCAAACCTAGCAGCTTCTTTCAAGGTTGCAGACAGTGCATTTGCTGCAGTTAAGAGATGAAGCACACAAGATGTATGCTGCTCCAGGGAGCCTTCTGTTGTTTCTGAGGTATCTACATGGCAGCACACCAGAGCAGAAGGCATAGGAGGCCTCTTACTGCAGAAGTTCTCCCTTTTCCTCATCTACAATGGCTTTTAAGGCTGTGCTGAAGAGTGCTTTTTGCCCCCAATCTGCACGCTCCCTAGAAAAAGGAAGAACAGTACAAGCAGATTGTTCTTTAGCACTAGCTTTCAGGGTATGTTTAATCAGTTTAACCCTCTTGAGTGAAGAAAGGCAGAACAATATTCTTATTCTGTGTTTATACAGTGCTCTGCACAGTTAAAAGAGTATGTACAACCTGTTCTTCCTCTTACTTACTACATGCAGGTAGGACTGATCATGTATTTTGTACGGACTCCGTGTGAGTGGGGTATGGATGCCATTTCTGCCACGCTTACCTTCCTTTGGGAAGTGGTGGGTTATGTTGAAGGACTCTTCTTTAAGGACCTCAAACAGACTATGAAGAAGGAGCAATGTGAAGTGAAGCTGCTAGTGACTGCCTCGATGCCAGGTATACGTCTTTGAATCTCCTTCACTTCCAAGTTCATGACCCACTCTACCAAAAAGGAGATCCATCAGAACTGGATCAGTAAAAGGCCCGTTAAAAATGGCTGCATATTGTAAGTCAGTTTTCCTTGAGTGGAGTATTCAGTCAGTAAATTCTATTGCTAATTCCTTGAGATTCAGAAAGCCACTTTAAAAGCTCTAAAAGAAGCAAACAGAAAGTAACTAGAACAGTCTTTTCAACTCAGAGCTTCGTGCCAGTTGGGTTTTGAAAGGCTGTCAGGATAATCACTGTAAGACCGTACCATTCAGACTCTGGTCATCATGAATCAGGCAAGAAAAACAGATTTGACCTTTTAAGTTTTTTCCTCCCTCAAGTGACAGTTACTGCTAAAGCCAGCTCATCCTTTAAGAACAGATCAATTTCTCATTGACTGTGGAAGTGTGAGACTATGCTAACACTGCCTGATAGATTCCAGACAGGATTGGCATGGTCTGTCTGCCTGCCCGGGAATGAATTTTACCTGTCACTTTTCCTCCATGGGCAGTCTCCTGAAATTGAGTTAATTAAAGAGGCCAGGGAAACCTCAACTCCCTTTCTTCCTTTAGGCACAAAAACTCTTGTTGTGCATGGACAGAATGAGTGTGACATCCCAACGCAGTTACCAGTCCATGAGGACACACAGTTTGAGGCTCTTCTGAAGGTAGGAGTGAATTTTTGAACTGGAGAAGCTGCTCAGTAGTACATTTACCTTCCATACCTGTATGCCAGCAATCCATTTTGCCTGATGGTTGTGTTACAGTGTTGGGGAGGGAAGTTCGGCTCACAGGCATTTCTGTCTCCCTGTAGGGGAGCTTGGTTGCAAGAAAAAGGATAATAGAAATGCTCTGTGCTCACAGCCAAAACTCCATAAATGCAACTACATTTGAAGATACTGCAGCTTGTTGGGTATTTGCCCTATACCTTCAATAAATACGTAAATTATTTAAATGTTTGGTTTTATCAACACTAAACAGAATGATCAAAATCAGAGCAGATATGATGGTTCAGTAGCCACACTGATATCCTGGGACCCAGAAAATATGAGGTCACTTTCCCTTTCTACCAAAAAAATTTCCTGGATTGCATTAACTGAGCCACATTGGACACAGATTTGTAAGAGCCTTCAGTTTGTTGAACTGTGTTAAATTTTAATGGGAATCACATCTCAGTGATTTGAAGGATCAGAACTTCAGTGTCTTTGCATATCACATATCACTAAAGCTTGATAAATACACAGTAGGGAAATGGAAGCTGCAATACCCATGTGGCTCATAGAGTCCTCCTGTGTGCAACATAAAGACGTCAAAATAAGTAAAAGCAGTTTTCAGGACTGTGATACCAGCATGCCTTGATTATCACAAACATATTCAGGTACATTATGATTAAAAAACAGAAATTAAAGACCAGAACAGTGTACGAGCCTGGCTGAGGCATGCAGGTTTGTGCCTTTAAATGTTATTAGATGGATATTCTTCTTTTGGATGTTGTGGTCTTTGTACAAGACAACTAAAAAGTCACAGGATATTTTGATTTCTTCTTCTTTCAGGAGTGTTTGGAGTTTTTTAACATACCTGAAACTCAGTCTTCTCATTATTTTTTAATGGATAAGCGTTGGAATCTCATTCATTACAATAAGGTAAGGCAAAGATCAGGTCAGGTGACTTGGTTCTTTCCATCTTGTCCCTTTTTAAACATCAGGGTTATCTAAAGGAAAACAAGCAGCCCATAAGAAGTTCTGTCCTGTGAGCACCACATCTTGGGTATTCAGTTGTGTGTGGAGTGAAAGACTGGAATTTGACAGAAGGAGGAAGAGGCAGAGGAGTCGTCCCTTGCTCTTAAAGTCATTAATGTCTGATTTTCATAGAAAAGAGCAAATTTCCCTCTGCTTATGTTTTTTCATGATGCCTGACACTGTCTGAAAGCCCCTGCCCTTCAGAAAGGGCTAAAGGGCTTTTTATTCTGTTCTGTTCTGTTGAGTGATGCCATTATGAT
This sequence comes from Lophotriccus pileatus, assembly GCA_035583135.1. NCBI lineage: Eukaryota > Metazoa > Chordata > Aves > Passeriformes > Tyrannidae > Lophotriccus > Lophotriccus pileatus. The sequence continues at coordinate 1,691,944 of JAWWES010000002.1, forward strand.
TACCTTTGTTTAAAATACACTTTTTTCCTTTCCTGGCAGACCTACGTCCGTGACATTTATCCCTTCCGTAGGTCCGTTTCTCCCCAGCTCAACCTGGTGCAGATGCATCCAGAAAAGGGTCAAGAACTCATTCAGAAGCAGGTATGTTACTGTGCCATCAAACACCTTTGCCCAGAAACAAACCCTGTAAATAAACCTTTCTTTTCCCTTTAAAGGCCTTCACTCATGCTGCATGTAGATCGAGAACTTTGCTCTAGCTGTATCTGAAGAGGATAGTAATAAGCAGGAAATAAGGGGGTGGGGAAATACGGTTATACCATATGCATTTGGGTTTAACAGTTGTATTATTCTGTTGAAAAAACAGCTACTGTAGTTATGTCACTAGCAATGTGAGCTTAGGAAAATGTCATCAGGAGTGGTTATAAAAATCAGCTATAAAGCTGCTTAAGAGCTCCTAGCAGCAAAAATAATGGGAAACACAGTTAATGCTGTCTCATATGGGTATGGCACAGAATAGGGAAATATTTCATGTGCTGCATCTGCCAGGAGAAAGTCTATAAACATTTGAAATTACTTGGGATCATTTGGCTTGCTTCTCTAACAGAAATTACTCGCACTCTGGTTCTAAGTGATGTGCTCTAGTTTAAGACCTTGCAGAAAGCAACTGCAACCATATGGCTTTCATTTCGGAGTTGGTTTGCCTCTGTCCACACTGGGGCTCACACTGGCAAAGCTTACAGAAGATCACATGGCACAATGGCAAAGTGTTTGACAGCCACTCAGGCTTTTTTACAAACACGATCCATCTGTGTGGATCCAGCTGGGCTGGAAAACAGTGGTCACATAAATTCTAGCCCAAGGATGCAACACTAGCCCTGTGAATTTCAGCAGGATCCTCTGGGCCACGAGAGGAAGCAAACCTAGAGCTTTTTGATCAGACTGATTCAGATCCTGGTTTCTTTTTCTCTGTAAGGTGTTCACCCGCAAGCTGGAAGAGGTGGGGCGAGTCTTGTTCCTGATATCCCTGACGCAGAAGATCCCTACTGCCCACAAGCAGTCCCATGTGTCTATGCTCCAGGAGGACCTCCTCCGCCTGCCTTCATTTCCCCGAAGTGCCATTGATGCCGAGTTCTCACTGTTCAGTGATCCTCAAGGTACGGCCCTTTGGCAACTTTCTCTGGGGCTGTACAAGGCCCAGAAGGTTTCAGTGAGGTACTTCATTTGCCCACAGGCTTGCAGAATTACTGAAAGCTGATAAATCTTTTCCCAGGGACAGCACAGCAGCAGGAAGGTCTTCCCTGTTAGAGGTCTCCAGGAAAAGCTCCTTTCTTTAGACACAAATGAGAATAATTTAATAATTAAAATTATGCATGATGCTACAGCCGCACTGCTATGTCCAGTAGCATAACTGCTCCTAAAAAGGATTTCTTGGAGCCCTTTGCCAACTACTTTGAGGAAGCAATGGGCTTCCAGTGAAGACTGGGCAAATTCTGCAGCAGGGATGTAGAAACTGCCCACTTCTTAGAAACTTTGCTCTTAAGGACTCGAGGATTAAACAGGCCTCTGTTGCAGGATGGTAAGCATTGGTAAGTTCTGTAACAGGCCCTAACGGCAGTTGATTTCAGAAAGCATTATTGTAACTCTGCATAGATACTGAATTCTGCATAGTCCTGTCATGTGTAGGACACCTGGAGGATAAAAACTGAGCATAAATACACACGGCTATTCAGGTTGTGTGAGGCAGATGATGCACGTATAAGCTCACATCTTCCACTTTTTAAGAGGAGAACTTCCAACCAGCAGGGAGCAGATTTAACAAGCTGTGTGAGGTTCGTTATTCTTTGCCTTCATGTTGGTTCTTTCAGTCAAGGTTGTTCCAGCCCTGTGGGCACTTAAAAGGGTACAGGATGGGTGAGATAATTTTAAAAAGGCAGAACAATGCTCAGTGTTGTTGGATGGTTCTTTGGAAAGGCCTTTTGGCCTCTGGGAATGTGACGAGGCTGGCTGTGGTGGCCAGAGTTGATTGCTGTTGCCTCTTTTCCCCCGCAGCTGGGAAAGAGCTCTTTGGTCTGGACACTCTTCAGAAAAGCTTGTGGATTAAGCTGCTGGAGGAGATGTTCCTTGGCATGCCCAGCGAGTTCCCCTGGGGGGATGAGATCATGCTGTTCCTGAATGTCTTCAATGGTGCCCTGATCCTGCACCCCGAGGACAGTGCCTTGCTGAGGCAGTACGCTGCCACAGTCATCAACACAGCCGTGCACTTCAACCACCTGTTCTCCCTCAGCGGGTACCAGTGGGTGCTGCCCAGCATGCTGCAGGTGAGCCACTCCGAGGAACAACACGAGGGTATGCAGCTGAGCAAGCACTGTGTTACACTGACGGAGAGCAGGCTTAGAAACGAGGGAGCTTCCCTGCCAGGGTGGTGAGGCACAGCCTGCCCAGGGAAGCCGTGGATGACCCATCCCTGGAAGAACTCAAGGCCAGGTTGGACAGGGCTTGGAACAACCTGGGCTAGTGAAGGGTGTCCCTGCTCATGGCAGTGGGGTGGAACTAGGTGATCTTTACGGTCACTTCCAACCCAAACCATCCTGGGATTCTATGATGGAACTGACATTTAATGGGGAAATTTTAATCTGCTGAGTCCTGGTGAGAGCGCAGATTTTGCAGGCCCCAGAAGGCAGCAGATCAGGGTGGGATGGCCCAAATTAGCTTTCCCTTTTCTTCTTGAGTAAATGACTACATTTTATTTTCTTGTTTGTGTTAAGTAAATGAACATCCATTTCCCTTACTCTGTACTGACACACAGAAATGTGAATTTCTGGACAATTTTTGGACCTTGGTTCTCCCTTGGTGGTTTTTCCTCCAGGGAATTTGGGAAATAGTTGAAATACATAAGTTTGCTTCTTGCTGATTGAAACAAAATTATATTCACTTTTTAATGATGAAAAACTGTATGTTGTCTTTTCCCATGAGTGATGACAAATACTGCAAGTGTTAGAGGTGGAGCTTCTCTTTGCTTTGAGGTGTACAAGTAAGCCTTTTTTCCTGTTAACTTCTGAGAAAAATCAGCTACTGCTAATAAAATTTTAAAAAGTAGTTCTTTTACAGAAAGAAATGGTTATTTCTGTAGGGCTCGAAGACAGTGTCTAGAGATTTAGTATTATAATGCAAATACAGAAAAGCTATCATTTCTGTAAAAGAAGCATCCCTATATATATTCATTTTAGCATAGTTAACGGAGCACAGTAATTAGGACCAGTAGATTACTTTAGCTATGTAAACAAATTCTTTAGTAACTGGAAACTCTAATATGATGCCTTACATAGTTAGATAAGTATGAATTGGATCCAGGTTGGCAGTGCATGGGTTTATTCATTAGAAACAAGACATTTTGAAATAAAACAGCTTAATAACATAATTTGAAGTACTTGGCAGAAATGTCCTGTGACGGGGTCTCACTTCCTTTTTACTTCATATTAAGAGAAATTAGCTTGTAATTATTTTGACCTCCCCCCCAATTATTATCAACTACTGAATTAATAAAATACCCCTCTTGGGATGTAAAAAACCAATTTCAGAAGAAAACCCAAGTGTTGCTGACCTTTTTTGGTTTTGCAGTCCCTTGCAGTCCCTCAATTCTCTGCTTCAGGCACCCAAGATTAGGTGGTTTGTAGTCAATTCTTCTACCACTTTTGGTCTCAATTGCTCCAACCGTTAATTGAACCAGCCATTAACAGCTTAGCTCCTGATGCATACATGCATATACCCCCACAGGGCTCTTTTTGAGGCAGGTTTTTCCACCTTCCTTGGTAAAGTGTATATACAGATAATTATTTCCCTTTTCTAAGATAAATGCGATATTTCTGGTGTCCTCATAACCATTCTAGAGTCTTCTGGTTGTATTAAAGCCATGTTCATCTCAGCCTACCAGGTTACTGAGCAGTAAATACATCTCTGCAGAAGTCTCACACTAACAATTTTTCAGAAACCTTCAAGAGCCCTGGGCAGTAATGTGAATTTTGCACTACCATAAAACCTCAGTATTTCTTGTTGTCAGCAAATACCAAGAAAATCCTGCTTACCCACACCCCAAACAAGACTTGTACCAGCAGAGAAGTGCAGACAGGTGATTGGAATGGACAGAAAAAGGAAGCACAGAGAAGTTGTTACTAGCAATTTCTATTGTTTACATAACAGAGAAATAAATCCCACATCTTTGGTAACATGTTGGTTTCATAGTTCAATGGCCAACCCTGAAGGAAATGCCACTCTAAAAACCTTAAAATATATCTTAATTAGTGGGTGGCACTGTCAGTGTGTTGGAGGACAGGGTAGTAGTCCAAATTATCATGACAAACTGGAGATGCAGTTGGAAAAAAAAGGAAAAGAAAACATATCATGTTGGTCAGCTTAGACCTTACTTTCCAATCATCAGCCACATAAATATGGAACGAAAAGTAGCTCATTCAGTAGCACCTCTGCAGAACAGAAGGTTGGAGTTTTTATAGATCTGAAGCTAAACATGAACCTTCTCCTGAAGGATAAAAGAGAAAAATACCTCAAATGCCATTCTGAGGTGCCTATACAGATTTGTATCTTGTGAAAGAAACATGGAATAATTCTGCTGCTCCAATCAGCAGCACTCTTGACTGGAAGTATTGGCTCTATCCAGCTGTGGGCACTGCAGGGAAAACGTCAATTAACTGAAGAGATTGCAGAAGAACAGGGATGTTAATCTAAAAAACATGTCTTGTCAGAAGGGACTGGAAGATTTGATTAACTAAAAAATATGACGAAAGCACTAACTGGCTTCTGAGAAGTCAAGTGCTTCTAGGAAGGAGAGAGAAGGAATCTACCGCTGATACATAGGACAAAAAATAATGGACTAAAGGTGTGACCAAGAAGGTTCAAGCATGGAAAGCAAACCTTTTTTCTAAGGATAGTTTGTCTCTGAAATGCACTGCCAGGGAGGTTGGCCTGGTCTCCATCTTTAAAAGTATGTTAGGCAAATATGTCAGGAATGACCAGGCCATAGTTGATTCAGTCTGGCCTCAGGAGATGAAGAGTTCTTCCCCTGTGGTAGTGCCTCCATGTCCTTTTCCATCTGCTCAGGTATACTCTGACTATGAAAGCAACCCACAGTTGCGCCAAGCGATCGAGTTTGCGTGTCGCCAGTTCTACGTTCTGCATCGCAAGCCCTTCATCCTGCAGCTGTTTGCCAGCGTGGCCCCTCTCCTGGAGTTCCCTGTGAGTAAGAGCCATTCCCAGCCTCAGAGTGGGGAAGCCTGTGCATGCAGCCAGCCCCTGGCAGAGGTCACAAAGGGAAAGCACCAAGTGCTGAACAGAACCAATTCTTAAACTTGTTTCTGCACGCTGCTGTGCATCAGCTGATGGAGCAGGGTGCTGAGATAATGGGTCACTGACATCCAGGCTAGAAAATGTGTTCTCATTTCTAATTTCTGTTTATAAAAACATCATAAAAGGACAATAATGATTTGTAACTCTTCAAATGCAGATCCATTCTTAGAATCCAGCAACAGGAATTAAAAGCTTAATGCCGGGTTTTAGTACATGTGAACTCTTAAGACTAGACTAGCCCTGTTCTGAAATATTCCCTTACTACCTTTGAGAATTTTAGTGAGTTAAGGCAAGCTAATGGGATCTTTATTTGAAGTGGGGCTGCCAAATCACTGTACATATGGAGTAAACACATGTATCTGTCCTTCACAGGGCAGCAAGAATCTGTGTGCAGTTTTCAGATCATGCTCCCGCTGTAGCATCAGTCTGTTCAGTCAGGCAAGCCTTGCTGTTTGAGAGTAGTGAGCTCTTGAACTCCATGTGGGCCCTTTGTCAAAAACAAGGGTTGCCCACACCTCCAGATAAAGATTCCTGGGATGCACACAGGCCCTCAGGAAACCAGCCATGAATGTTTGTTGTTGGAACAGGATGCCACAAATAATGGAACCAACAAAGGAGTGTCAGCTCAGTGCCTGTTTGACCTGCTGCAGTCTTTGGAGGGAGATACTCCAGACATTTTGGACATCTTGGAGCTGGTGAAAGCAGAAAAGCCTCTCAAGTCATTAGGTAACAGCAAAGCACCCTTTTTTCAATTCTAGTTTGTTGTTTATTGATTCAGCATATATTTGATGCAATGTGATTTTTTCAGGGCCCTTCTCTTCTCCCAGAATGCTGTCATATTTGTTTCTTATGCCTCATGAGGCTTTTAAAGTTGGCTTTATCACCACCATCCTTTTGATATTTTCTGCAGGAGAAGAATTATTAACTTCCTTTCTTCCAAAGCTACTTTTTCTGCGTTAAGCCTGCTGGTCTGAGACTAGCCCCTGGCATTTTGAATGTTATCATGTGTGGGTGAAGAATAAAGATGCCTAATAAACTGTATCAGTCTGACAAGATCATCCTCTGCTCTGCTCCATGGGGGCAGGAAACAAAAGCATCCTCTCCCGTGGGCAGACTATGACTAGCAGATGCTGATGGATGCCATTTTAGACATTCAGCAGTGCTGAGCTCCTGGGGGAATATTATCACAAAGCAGAATATATATGGCTGTATGATGTATCCAGGACAAGCTATCCTTGCACAGCATTTAATAATTTGGCGACTTTGTGATCTGCAGGGAAGTAATTTTTGCTGATTTTTGTTAGGACCTTCAACTTATTTCCCACATTTGCACTTCCATTAAGTAATATTTATATCTTGATGCACTGTGAAGCCTGTTCAGCCTTAGAGTTAAAGCTTTGTTACATACTGGGATTTTATGATGCTGCACAATTATTTCACAAGTTATAATATAAAATAATACAGAAACAGGAGATAATTCTCTTTGTTGAATGTAGCAAACATTTGTATAAAATCTTTGGGGTTTCTGTGGAGGCCTATGCAAAGACATCTCCTAAAATTCTCAAATGTGTGTTGATAATGAGACTGTAGATGAGTATATTGTGTATCTAGTATCTTCCATATGAAGATCAGAATTTTCTGAAATATCTGCCATCCAAATGCCGTTGTTTAAAGTGGTTTACATGTTTTGGGACCTTAGCTTTTACTTGTGCTCCTGCATACCAAAGTCACTTCTGAAAACAGGACTATAGTTGTATTACAAATATTATTCTTTGGATACTTTAGTTCTTTGGTGCCTGGAACTAATTATTCTCAAAGTTATATTTGTAGTATGGGACTTAAATGCTTTTGAAGACTTTCTCTGAAATCACTAGCAGCACAAACTCACTTTTGTACTGGCACCCATGTGGCTAACAGTATAGAAGGGTCTTGATTTTTGGGAAATTAAACTATCTTCTGCCATCAGTGGTGTATCACCATAATTTTTTGTCTGGTGGAAACATCTAAGAAAAAGCAGGGGGAGCATAAAAATTGCCATTAATTTGACATGTGCCTTTGTCATGTATGAGCTTTAGACTTTGCTTGTGATGGGTGGTGTTTGAAACAGGATTCTAGCAGCTGTAGGCCTTGTGCTCAGCCATGAGTGACTTACTGAGAGCTGTTTCTCACCTTCTGAGTCCTTGGACAGAAGGGTGCAAGTGGGAGTGCAGCATATGTTTCCTTTATATAGACAGATTTTTATCAAAAGCCAACACCTGTTGGGCATTTTAAACATGAGAAGCAAGTCAGTGGAGAGAGGAAAAAGGAAAGAGTGTAGTAGCTTCTTTCATATTCAGTATGGCTGTGTGATAGTCTTCTCATATTGCTTTACTCCCTCAGACTTCTGCTATGGAAATGAAGACTTGACCTTTTCCATCAGTGAAGCCATCAAGCTGTGTGTGACAGTGGTGGCCTATGCTCCTGAGTCATTCAGAAGGTGCTAATCTGTTACGCTGGTTTGTGCAGACTCAGAAAAGGCGTAAAAACTGTGTAGGGTATGCGAAAGCAAGGCTGGAAAATGGAGGCAGAGGATACAGAAATGCATTCCAGACATGGGGCTTCCCTGCGAGGCCAAGCACCAGCTAGAACACCAGCTCCAAATCCTGCCAGCCGCCAGCTGCAGCACAAGGCAGGACGGCAGCTGGAGCAACAACACATAAGCTGTATTTCCCAGCGGAGATCACACCATTTCCTGCAGGTTTCTGTCATCAGAGAACCAATGGAGAGGGAACTGGAGGGGGAGAAACAGGCATTTGGAAAGAACAGAAAGATAAGAGAGCGGGGAGAGAAACTTGCTAAAGTACAAATGTTAATTTGCAAGAGGGAAACAAGAGAATGAAACGGTGTGTGAAAGCGAAGATGATAGTTAGCAAATGGATGACATATTTGGAAGATACCTGGAAGTTCAGGTTGTTTTCATTACTGTTATTGTTTTTTGCATCAGCTAATTTTTCCCTTAAAATCCCTCATCCAATAGCTTCTTTGGCTCTGAACTTCTAGTGAGAAGCAAGGAAATCACAAGCCTAGTGAGAGATCAAGGGGTCTTCAGATAGGAACTTAAGCCTCTACCTGAAGTGAGTTTCAGGACTGACTAAGTAAAACAGATTGTTATTTTTCCAGCCTCCAGATGCTGATGGTCTTGGAAGCACTTGTTCCCTGTTACTTGCAGAAACTGAAGCGACAAACCTCTGAAGTGGAGACTGGGACAGCAGCTCGTGAGGAGATTGCTTCTATGGGTGCCCTTGCCACCTCTTTGCAGGCACTCCTGTACAGTGTAGAAGTTCTCACCAGGTAACCCACACGGGTCAAAGGTCTGAGCTGCATTTGGTTATCCCTGTGGGGAGAGGGAAAGCACAGGAGGCCACAACATGCATCTCAGATTGAATAATGGTTGAGTTTGAGACATGGTAAAATTAGTGCCAGATTTCACCAGATCACAAGGAGGATTTTATTGTGCTTGTTAGATTTAGTGTGTAATGTGCTATTCACCTCGTTGCCAGGCCTATGACAGCTCCACAGATGAGTCGATGTGACCAAGGCCATAAAGGGACCACAACAGCAAACCACACCATGACAGCAGGTGTGAACACCAGGTAAGTCAGGGGCCTTTTCTTTCTTTTTTCTTAACAGGTTTTTTTTTTTTTTTTGAGTAAGGCAGCATCTCATTGCTTAGAGTGCTTGGCCTCAGATTGCTGAGGAAGTGCTCTACATACTGTGAGAGAACAGTCACATAAAAAGAGCACACAGGGCAAGACTGCATTTCTGATGGCAACCAAAATACTCAAGACTAGAATTTCTATTTTAAAACCCATGTTATCTAAATAGAAGACCAGGATATCAAAATAGAGAACATCTATATTAAATTACTTCTTATTTGTTTCTCTTCTTGTATTCTAGAAGTATACTGCCAAAGCAACTCTGTCTCTCTTCTCTGTGCTTTGCTTCCTGCTGAGTCCACTGTCAAAGTGACCACTGGGCAGAGCACACTTGGAGAGCAGAAGGGTCAGACCCTTCTGGCCTGTTTCGATGGATTGAACAGCAGTACAAGCATGTCAGTTGATACTCGCAGACTGGCACTTCCTCTAGGTTTCTTTTCTTCCCTTGCTCTCCTTCTATGAACTTTACCTCCACATTGGTCTGTGGGCTTTTTGCAGTTGCAGATAGCAAAGGAGGAGGTGATGGAGAATTTGAGAGAAATGAAAGAATGACTGGGAATATTTTTGTCCTTCTTAAAAAAAACAACAAAACACTAAAGAACCTTCACATGGAAGAAGGACATGGCACCAGCAAACTATAATACTGCTCCTTGGCCATAGTGGCCATTCCAGTTAGACTGCTGCAAAACAGAAAAGGCTTCTGACAATTTACTCAGTCATAGAGAAAGGGCTTAAAAATCTTGTTACAAAATCCACCCACAAGAATTTGGGATTACGAAGGTTTTTCGCTGCAGTACTGATTACTTTTCTATGCAGCTCTGCCTTCTCCTGGCCAGACTATGCCTTACTGCGCTTAAAATCTGAATGTTTGCACAGACCTGGAAAGGGAATTGTCCCCTAGGAAAAGTGGGGGCAGCTGTTCTTCCAGAGCATTCCAAGTTATTACCTGTCTTTTTTTTTTTTTCTTTTTTTTTCTTTTTTTTGGTATTCAAGGGAGATAGAAATCACTCTCTGCATGGATCATCAAAGTGCTGCTATGCCAGTGTATGGATGTGTAGTGTACACATCTTGGTTCATAACTCCTGGAATCAGCCTGTTATTCTTTAAGATCAATTCAGGCATGGATGAAACACATCACTGACTTTCAACCCCTGATCTGAGAAGCAGATAAACTCCTCCATGCTCAAGTCTGAAGTGGATATATGCCATTTACTTCCATTTACTACACTGCTCAGTCTAAAGAAGATAAGGTGTAATGGAAAGTAATGCTTTATTATGTGTCTGCTGATTTTGGAGAGCAGTTAATATGTATCTGCTGACAGGCAGTGTAGAGATTCCCAATGCTGTGTGAATCGGGCATCTTGATTTACATTTCCATGTTTTTCTGATTCTCAAATGTTCAATCTCTGATCCAGAATATTTTGCACCGCTCCCGATTTCCTGCCCATATTTCTTCTATTGTATTATCATTGCAACAGACATCTACTGGCAACAGCAGGAGTCTCATGATGGTAGAATGATCACTGGTACAGCCTTGAACATGTTAGCCAAGTGGTGCAAGGTTTATTAATGCTTTCTCAACAAGAAGTGTCAAGAGAAAATGGCAATAAAACAGAAAAACATGTGGAGGTTTCTTTTCCACTTGGTGAGCTCTGGATTTGTGGAACAAACTGAGCACATGGGGGAAAATCAGTAAGAGAGTTGCTTGAAAGAGGGCTATGGTTTATAAGCTTAAATTTGTTCTTTCATAACAAGGTGGATAACTGTAGGAATAAGTTGTTTGCAGCCAGCTGGGAAGTAAAGGCTGTCCAATGTGGTAATTATGTGTAGCCTCCGTTCCAGTGACACAAGATACCATCCTGCCCTGGGGAGTAAACCTCTGGGCTACAACAGTATCCCTTTCTTTCAGAAAGGCACAGTTTAGGCATTACTCACTTGCTGTTTAAAATCTCCCTGTTTCTGTTTCCCCAGGTACCCTGAACAGGGAACCAAACTACACTTTATCAGGTATAGTAAAATCTTTCCTCAGTCTTCCATGACATATGATGAACTGTTCACATGCATTGCTGCTGTGACAGGCAGCCTTTTTTCAGGGGAGAGTAGCAAAGGATTGTTCCTATAAAAAAATACTTACATTTTTAGTTTGACTTTGTGGATTATAATTTTCTTTTTTTTTTTTTTTTTTTTTTTAATTGCAGATGCAGGTACTTTTAAATTGCAGCAGAAAGCACCTGTTGCAAAAATGAGATGTAGACATTGTTATAATCTATCCCTGATGATCCACTGGTATAACACTTCCTACTTTGTCTCATTTTATACTCTCTAGGGAGAACCTTCACATATTGGAGGAGGGCCAGAGTCTTCCCCGAGAGGAACTGGATGAACGAATTGCCAGAGAGGAGTTCAGGAGACCACGGGAGTCACTGCTGAATATCTGCACAGAGTTTTACAAGCACTGTGGTCCAAGGCTGAAGATTTTGCAGAATCTGGCTGGTGAGCCCCGAGTGACTTCTCTGGAGCTGCTGGATGTGAAGTCCCACATGAGGTATTCCACTGGCATTCTGCTTTTACTTGCTTATTTCAGGGACATTCCCTTCTTTTAGATCTTAAGTTTTCATAACAGCAGATGCAAGCACTTTTTGGTAGTGTATGTGCATTTTGCTGTCTGAAATATGCAGAGGTTGTTTTGGATGTTCAAGCTTACTGAGAAGTTTGTCCAGCAACTGGGACAAAAGAGAACGGACCCAATACTTTTGTCAGTTTTTCATTTACACTTGCAGCTGGCAAATGGTCCATTCTTTTCAAGAGAGGTCTTTCATGGTCAAAGGTTACAGCAGTAAAACCAAGGGGTTGATTTGCAGCAGATACTGAGTTGTGCTCTGATTCTCTTAAATCTCCTGAAAGTGCTAGAAACATCTGTTTGTTGGGGTTGGAACCTGAAGTGCTTAATCACAGACAACCTTAAATAAAAGCAAACTTCATCATGGTTCTTACATAAATTCATAAGTGTCATTGAAATGACTGACTGCATTTAACCAGTGTAGTCAAAAAATGAGTTCTACCTAGAGAGAAGACTTATCAGAACGTGATGTGACAGCTATGGTCCTGGCAGGCTGACAGGTGCCATTTCAGAGGCTTCAGAAAATAGGATAATATGCTAGTCACTTCAGACTGGCTGAATCTCACCCAGTTTTAGCCAAGTTACAAGTTTAGTCTGCAAAATTCATAAAGATCTGTTTGGACCCAATGAAAAAGGGAGATGCATATCCAATGAGCTGTTTATGCCAGTATTTCAGGAAGATAAGAATTTCCAAGCTTGCTTATTTCTGCATGAACAGAACTAGAAGATTAATTGAGATGGACCTCTCAGATTGGATGAAATGGATCTCACACTTTATAACACATAAGAAAGTTTTCATGTACCATTATCTATCACTGATTGCCAAGTGTTATATTGCCAGCAAGAAGCTTAATTTTACAATATAATTTCACAGTGCTTAAGAAAACAGACCTACTCCATAGTAGGAAAAAGTAGTTGTAAAAAGGAATAATAAAGAAAAAGTGGATAAAAAACCACTTTTATTGGACTTCTGGTTAATCTGAAGAATTCATTGCCTTTAATATTGCTAGGCAGATTATAAAGAGAATAGAGATATGTTCCATTAGTTGAAGACATTTCAGAAAGCTCCCCCACAATATGGATAAGTATTGTACTCATCCTCTACAAAGTCTGTTTCAGGGAGTGTACAGGTTTCTACCCCTTTTATTAGTAGATGTAGCTTGATTTATAGTCTTTGCCACAAACATTCAAGTATTTCAGTAGATCTTTGTCAAACTGCAAGTGTGAGTTAAATGCTGTCATGATATTTCATAGTCAATGCAGAAAATGCCATCGGCAAGGCCATCTGGGAGGGTTAGAAGAAGCAACAGCAACACAATCTGTAGAGGTGTCAGGAGAAACAAATCAAAGCTGCAGGGAGTAATCCTACGAAGGACATGTTGTGTCAACCTACGGACACATTATTTTTAAAATTTAACACCTGAAGATTGCACAGTGAGACTTTTTAAAGTAGTAACACTGAAAAACAAGCACAGAACCAAACCAAATCCATTTTAATAATATTGATATTAATTAATATTGACAAATAGGTGTTATGGGGTCTGTATTTCACAGGCATCGGCAATGTTGTGGTCTGATTGACAGTTCAGGTACTTTGTTTTTAGCCACACAAATCTGTGATTCCTCATGTTCCTTTGGCGCATTTAATGTCAACGTAAAAGTAATTTCTTAAACAGCAATTCCAGCAAAACAATCTTAACAGATTGTTTAGAGACTGCAGGTCTAAGAGTTTAAATAGCAGCGCATTTTTACTAGGCTACGAGAGATTTACCTGTCAGTTCATTCGCACGTGTGGAGAAATGCAGGTTGTATTTGATGTCGCCCTTCACGGTCCTGGGTTTCATTCAGACTGGCGGAGATCGCACATTCCCTGCTGAAGCTGGCACCGTACGACACGCAGACCATGGAGAGCCGAGGGCTCCGGCGCTACATCATGGAGATGCTGCCCATCACCGACTGGACAGCTGAGGCGGTGAGACCTGCCCTTATCCTCATCTTAAAGAGATTGGATCGCATGTTCAATAAAATTCACAAGATGCCTACGCTGAGGTGAGCTGCTACACTGGCAATCCACAGGGGTCCGTTTTCTGATGTTGCAAGCCTTGAAGTGTGGGTATGTCATCTGACTAAAGCTGTCATGTTGCAGTGAATCTTTACAGCATATCAGAAAATCCACAGGTGTTTTTATCTCTGTGTGTGTTTATGTCCACATTTTTATTGTGTCTTCTGGTAACAAAAGAAACACATGGTTATTAAGAACTGCAGAGAGAACTTCCAGAAATCTCATTTCTCTTTCCCCAAAATAAGTCTTCAGATTTTTACCATCTCGCTGCCCTGTTCATTTACGTTAGCTGTGAGTTGAGGAGATTAATTTTATTTTGTACCGGATAGATAAACTCTAGTAAGATTATTTCTAGCATGGCTATACTGTTATGTTCACTGTAAAGATGAAAAGAGTCTGGAGCTGTGCAGTAGCTTCTGGATGCTCCTGAGTAAACGGCACAGATCTGCATCAACTGCTTTAAGTCAGGGACTAGTGGAAGCCTGGTGCATCACACAGTGGCATTATGGTGCAGGCTTTGGCCATTGCAAGAAGTATTGACTGTGGAGTGCTCCTACCTTGGAGGCAGTGGTACAAATCCAGGCCGCGTAGTTTAAAACCTCTTCGCCCTGTAAATTCTCCAGTGATCTCAATAAAAACAGTCATTGGTCTTAGTGACCCCCATCAGCGTATGTCCTCAACTGCTTGAATGTCCCTTTGCTGTCAGTCTCAGCTGAGAAGCCAAATCATGTTAGAGAACATCAGATTTAGGTCCCAGTGTAAATAATCTGTACCCAGCAAAGATGGAGCAAATAAAAGGGAGGGGATCTTTTCTTTCTGGCATCACTGTCTATCGCTTTCCTTTGGCTAACAACCTGCTTCAGGAAATTCCTGTCCTTGTAGGAAATTCAGAGGCAGAAATTTTGATACTTGTCCTTCCTGGTGATTTGATTCTTTGTCATGTATTGTCTGCTTCTCGCTCATTCTTTCTTTTCTCGCTCATACTTTCTTCTGCCTCAAAGGCAGATAAAGGGGTCTTCTGTTCCTGAAGATCTTTCCTCTTTATGTAAGCTGAATGGATGTTCATACATTAAAATAGCCTGCATATTCTCTCTGTCTGTGCCTGTACCTATGCTTGGCTGAAATTGCTCTTCTGCACACAAAGGGACTCAAAGCCACTGGATCAAATACAGCATCTACATTTAAGCATCACTGGGCCTCTTAGTGATGGGTCTGGGTACCAGACTCCAGGAGCCATCCATTGGGGTACTTATATCACAGTCTTATGTGCTGCCTCCTGTGGGCACCCCACTCCAAACCCGGTGTCTGTTGGAAGCAGTGCATGTGTAAGAAGAATACAAGAACAAACCACTTTTCTGGAGATCTAAGAACAGTGGATGCTCAAAGATGAATGTATGTTGGTCTGTATAAGACAACACGTAGTGAACACTTCATCCCCCACATCTCTGAGAAGTCTAGGGAGCTTGACTAGGATATTGTTTAGGCTTGAGCTAACAAGCTATGCCAGCCTTATCTTTCTGTCCCAAAAAGTGCTTAGTCAGATGCTGGCTTCACAACTACACTGATTCCAAAGAGTCAGGCCCTGAGATGAAGGGTATGAACTACTTTGATGTTACCTATGCTGTGCCTGCTTAGAGTAGGAAGGGAAATCCTTTCAGCATCTGGCACAAACCCTAAATGTTGTTTTGGTGAAAAAAGCAAAGTGTCAGGGAAGAAAGGATCCTGGAATGAAGGACTGGTGCTGATAGGAAATGAATCACCCCTCCTGCATAGGGTGAGGGAGATGAAGATTGTGCTAATGGGTCAGTTTATATTTAGGGCAGTCTATGTTTATGAGACACTCTGGCAGAGCAGACCAGACTGCAGAGTAGCTTACAGAGGGCAGTCAGATGACAGGGTTTCAGTGAGAACATCCACAAGCTACATGGAGGACTGACTCTCAGCTGGTAGCATGGCACAGTAGATCTTTTCCCCACACAAGGGCACCTGACACCACTGTCTGGGACTCCCTTTCATTTTTCGTCTTTTCAGAGGGAAGTGTCGGGGGTGAAGTGCAGCTGTTAGAGCACTGTTGTCACCAGCACAGCCCCTCTGCTATGTTTCTTGTCTCTCAAATGCCCGGTGTGCTCTGTGGCTCTGTGCTTTCCTGAGCTGCGTGGGTAAAACCTTCTCTCTGTCGTGCACTCTGTGCTCCCCGGGGACGTCGCTGCTGTCTGAAACGTTTCCTCTGTGGGCGTCACTGTGTGTCGGTTGCGGGCGTCTCGTGGGGGGCAGGAGCCCGTGGCTAACAGCACCTACTGTTGTATTGCAGGCGCCAGGTTGAGTGGGAGCCTGCCAGCAGTTTGATTGAAGGGGTTTGTTTGACACTTCAGAGGCAGCCTATCATATCCTTCCTGCCTCACCTTAGGTCTCTGATCAATGTCTGTGTCAATCTGGTGAGTAGCCAAGTGGCAACCCCATGAACCTTTACTAAACTTCTCTGGACTGAAGATACACTTCATTCCCACTCCTGTCATTTTACCTGTCCCCCTTAACCCCTGGCAGGGGGACTTCGCAAGTGACACTAGAGACAGCAAGGTTCATTTTTGAAGTGGTGCATGGGGAGATACAGTGACCGGTAGCAGCGGTCAAGCGATTTATTTCCGTTGCTTCCCACACACCACTTTGAAGATCCACCTTTGCCAGACTGAGCTGAGAGTTGAGGGCTGCAAGTTGGAGAGTGGGGTGGTGGAGACTGCACACACCTGGTAGAGACGGGGAGAAAGTGGCACTGGGGGTACCTACCATCCCCAGTGGGGGAAGGGCCCTGGCGGCTCTGTCAGAGGCCATTGGGTGTTGGATAGTTAGAAGGGTTTACAAGGTGGATTGACTCCACTGTTTGCAATGTCCCTGGCTTGATCTAGTACAGGTTTGCACTGTACAATGTTCAGATCCCACTCCTAGCAGAGTTTATGCTCCTAGGTGTGTTACAGCAGAGACATGCTTGGCCATTCAGTGATAGACTCCAGTGTTTGTGCAGCTGTTACGCTGGGGACAAGCCTCCTCTTTTAGCAGTGTAACTCCAGCCATTTGGGCAAACATTTGGGCTTTCATTACATGTGGAAAAAATACAAACAAAAGGGGAAAGGCTGCGCTAGCATTTTTATTGCTATTGGGTTTTATAACATTTTCTCCTTAGAACAAAAACGTTGTAACTTTTTCTAGCAGCAACAGAAAAACCTTTCAGGGTTTACCAATGCTCTGAGGGGCTTTGAAAACAATGATCATCAGCTAAAATGCAGTATCGGGCATTGCCAGGTTCCTGTCCTTCAAGTCCATTCAGCACTCATTGCTGCAAGGGTAGGGAAGCTTCAACCTCTCAGAGTCCATAAGACTTCTTCCTTGTGCAAGCAGAGGTTCAAGCTACCTGGAGCTAAGGCAACTCTGGGCACTCAGACTGCTTAGAGTTGCTCCGTGCAGAGGTTGCTGCACAGCTCAAACACAAGTTTGGAATGGACTTCCAGTTTGGCGAGCAGGCATGGCAGGGTGAATCACACCAGCAAAGCTCTCCAAGGGGCATTAAGAATTGGCCAGTGCTCTACAAACAGAAAACTCCGCAGTGCTAAAGCGCAGTTGTCATGCTTACATTTAGCTGACTGGGAACATCTGGGAGAGCTACCAGGAAAAAGTGTACTCCTACTGCTAAGAGTATTTTAGCTTTAGCTGTCAGAGCTGTGTGCACTGTGAACCATGGGAGCACTCTGATGACATGCTGTAGACCAGCTGCATCATGAAGCCCAAAAAGAGATCATCCAGGAAGGCTGATCTCAATGATAATCCATAATGACACAAGGAAAGGGCTCTGACTCTTTCCGTTCTAAATTGTCATTTGGTTTTCTGACACAAAAGCTTTTTCCTCAGGCTAAATTTGGAAAAAGAAGCATGTATTCATCTCCCATAAGCTTAGTCATCTGCCAGGTAACTTCTCCCTGTTCCCATCATCTAGATGTGTCTAGTCATGGAGAGAAACAGGCATATGCAGGCCTGTGATTTAATTCCTCCAAAGAGAGCCTCCCAAACAGTACAAATAACTCTCCTCTCTAAGAAATGCTGTTTCCTAGTGCTGATATTTCAGGTAGTTCCAGACAAGGTCACATGCAGGCGACTCTGCTTCAGACATCTGGGGTCTGTCAGGTGAGATGAATCATGCTTACAGCTCCTGAGAAGAGACTGTGTTTGAGAGGAATCTGAACATGGTGCAAAACCCGGCTTGGGTCAGACTCAGGACATTGTTTTTCAAGTAGATCAGCAAGGGAAGGGAAAAGATATCCAGTTTCAATGCAGACTTTTTGCTTTGATTATTTATTTTTATTTGTTACAGTTGTCACATGACGTATCCTCCAACTCTAGCTGTTCCACCAGACCAGTGCTGGTCATTCGAGGCTGGTACTGGGTGCATATATAAATGTACCAGGTTACCTGTGCATTCCTCCCATCCTTGCTGGTTCCCTCTTCTCCCCTTCCTTTCCCTGCTAGTACTCCTTCTCCTCACTGGCCCCAGCTCCTGCAAGGACCACTGAGGGGGCTGGTTCTCCAAGATCCTCCCCAACTCAGTGCTCAATGAAAGGCACCTCCATTTCACTGACGTTGGAGGATATGGCATGGATGAAACTGTAAGTAGCCAGCTGTGGTGATGTGCTCTGTTTGTATTGCAGGTGATGGGAGTAGTAGGACCCTCCAGTGTGGCTGACGGATTACCCCTTCTTCATCTCAGCCCTTATCTCTCACCACCTCTTCCCTTCAGCACAGCTGTTGTCCGGCTTGTAGCATTGCAGATACAGGTGTGTCTGCCCTGGCCTGTGGCCAGGCCTGTTAGAGCCTCAGGTTGAGACACCAACTCATCGGTGCTCTGTTTGCTTTCTGCAAAAGCTGGGCAAAAACTGTGGAACATACACCAAAAATTAAAGAGAAGCAACGTGTAAATTCTCCCTCCTCTTTGAAGACTTGAACTTGAACAGAATTCATCTGTTGGGGCCAAGTCCACAGCAAGCATCCATCAGCTTAACGCTGCCATTGAAGTCCAAGGGAGTTTGGCTGATGGATGCTGTTTAAGCCTCTAATAAGCAGGTTAGGTTTCTCTGCAGGATCTAAGGAGTTAGGATAAGCCTCCTACCCCAGGGAGATGGGCCCTGGCTTGGGTCATGTCAATGCAACCCTTCCTGTCTTCCTGTGGAGACCACGTGTGCAACTGAGAGTGGAGTTTGTGCTCTTCTGCTCCTGCCTGAGCTGACCACACAGTGTGCCAGCACAAAAAGCAGGGCAACTTGGCTTTTCAGCTGCTGACACAATGGCATCCCTTTTATCCAGAATAAAAAAGAAAGCATTCTGGACTTTTTGGATAATTTCATCACTACTCCTTTCTCATAACAGCGCCACAACTATTACAGAGTCTTTCTGCCTCTGTATCCCTTTCTCTCCCCAATAGCTTGAAATTAGTCAGAATGGTGTTCAAAGAAGGAACAAATTTCCTAATCTAGCTCCAACTTGCATGCTTAAATATGCACTGGCACATCCAGTTGAATACTTAGTGAGGTATTTCTGAGCATTAGGGCGGCTTGGGAAGGGACCAGAACACAGTGCTGGCTCTCAGAGCATGAGGCACAAAAGCACTTTTTGGTGCAAACTGACACGGGTTTCTTCCAGCTCTGATGCAATGGTTCTTTAATCAAAACCAAAAAAAGGTCCACCTTCACCTTCTCTGAAATATTACTTATTTATTTTTTAAACCAGATACCAAACTAATAGTGGTTTTTAAAGTCTTGGGAGATTTTACATTTTTTTTCCCCCTCTTCTCCCTGTTCACTTATTCCTGAATTTTAAATGTAATGAAAACTAAACAGGTCAAGAAAAACATAAGTCATAATTCCTGATACTTCCAGCAGGATGGGAAACAGAAGTACTGCACGCTCCATCAGGAAACATCTTCTGGAATTTCTCAGCCCAGGTCTGCAAGCTTGAGGAGTTGTATTTCACAGCTAAGTCTGTAGGAACTAGGATGCTGTAAATGAGCAGAGATGCTGTCACTAGACAGTCATTTGTATGACCTCCTCTAAAGAAGGTGAAAGACCATTCAATTTAGGTTTGACAGTGTGTCAAGAAGTAAATGTGCGTTTTGTTTATTTTTCATGAGTTCATTCTTTGTGTTAGGGAGGATGATGGGGCAGAACAAAAAATGTGTTTGGGAATAGCCTCCATGTTCGGACAGCAGCATATTTACATTATGTCATTTGTGCAATTTCCTCTGGTCCTTTTTTTGTTCCCCATAGTCTGGGTCAGATCCTGATGCCATTCTCAGAAGTGCAGAGCTTAGGACTGACGCTCATCTGACTCCTGTGGGATACGCCTGATTTTATTAATGATGTATAGGAATTAGGAATCTGGGCTTCTTACATCTTGCCTGTGACGAGAGCAGGTGACCCCTGTGTTACTCTTGAGTTCCTTTTACTCCTGACTAAGTAGTCTGAGGGCTTCTTATTCAGATCATCAGTGCTGGTGTTATACTGTGTAAACAAAGTGCCCGGGGATCGCCATTCCCTACAGTGACTTGTGTGCGTGATCTGCTGATGAAATCGTTTAATCCTTTCTTATTATTACTGCACAGGCTTTGAAAGAAGATTTCCCCCTAAGCCATGTCGTCTCCCCATTCACCAATCAGGAAAGAAGGGAAGGAATGCTTTTAAACCTACTGATTCCATTTGTGCTCACAGTAGGATCTGGAAGCAAAGGTCTGACTAATTTAACAAAAGGAATTTTTCTCCCCCTTTTCTGACAACTGATGTTTGTACTTTCCCTGCCCTCTGTATTTTATTTTCATTTTTTTACTTTGGTTTTCTGTCACTGGCAGTGTGTCAGCTAAGTGCCCTTTAGGTCTGAGACTGAAAAGAGCCCCACTGGGAGAAGCTGTTTTTGTTGGTTTTTTCCTTTGTTTCAGCTGTGCCATGGTTCTTAAGTCAGGTCTTACATAGATGTGCTCCTGCTTTTGAAACTGGAGCACAGGGTGCGATAAATCTGTTGTAGCAGAACCCACAGAGGGGAGCAGAGGTCACAGAAATTGTGTACCCCTGTGGATCACAGTCTGCCCAATCCATGCCACTTGTCTGGCACAAATCCTGCTCCTTGCTTTCTGCTATAAAGGGTCTTCACTGGTAAATCCGTAAATGAAAGCAAAGAGTAAAGGGAGAGGGGAATGCCAAAAGGAAATGAGACCACTGAACGGGACATTTCTTTGTGCTTTGTAGCTCTGTGTTCGTGTGTGTCTGTGTTGGTGCTAAAATAAACTTTGCCTTTGCTTGCAGGAGGAGAAGCAGCATAACAAGGTGTGGGGGACGGAGTTTTGGCTTAGGGGACTTTTGAGATGCACCCCATTTTGCAACTGAAAAGGGTCTGGATCTTTTGGGTATCTTTGGTGGGATGTAGCCTGATCTTTCTCTCTCTTTCCCCTCCCAATGCATCTCAGACAGCCCCTGGCTGGAGCAGCCTGAGGTCCTGCTGCTGCTCCAGACCGTTATCAATATCCTCCTGCCACCTCGAATCATCAGCACTTCCCGCAGCAAGAATTTCATGCTGGAGAGCTCACCTGCCCACTGCTCCACCCCAGGGGATGCAGGGAAGGACCTGCGACGGGAAGGGCTCGCAGAGTCCACCAGCCAGGCTGCCTACCTGGGTGAGTGATGGCTTTTGCTGACCTCCGAGAAGAGATAGAGGTAAAGTGGAGTGCTCGAGACTGTAGAGAGCACCAAAGAAAACCCTCTCAGGCAGGAGCTAGTTAAACTCTTTAGAACTGCTTTAAGACTTGTCCTGAACAAGGGGCCAGGCCACAGCAAGAAGTCAAGAGCATCTCTGGAATATATTGCAGTGTGAGCAGTGTCTGCTCTGCAGCTGGAGGAGAGCAAGCACAGGGTTGAAGTCGCTCAGTTTTCATACTGCCAGAGTACAGCAGTGAAGCCACAAAAACCCCTAACATCACAGCCTCAGTGGCCCATGGCTAGCAAGGGCTAAGGGTGATATCTGAGGAATGGGGTAACACTGATGAAAAACTGGCAGTTCACCACTGGTTTAGACCCCTGCCCAAACAAACCAGGATACAGATGTGTGATGGCTGAGAAGTCTTGGCTATCCCATGAAGAAAGATGGACTAGTCAGCCTTCCCCCAATCCCCAGGCCTCCCTGTTCGTTCCAACCCAGTGGAGCATGGAAAGGGAGAGATTTCTTGACTCTCCTGTAAGCCAAGTGTTGGTCACTGCCCACTTCAAATGAAGAGCATTGTTCTGAACCTCATCGCTGTTCATCCCCATTTGTCATACTGTGCTCTTGTGAACTACAGCCCTTGGCTTACTGGACCACATTTGTATTTAGGTTACAGTGTGGCCATGACTCTGATAGCTGAACTGCCAGAAAGGTTCTTTTCATTACCCCATAAATCACCTGCTCACAAGGCGACTCTTTGTGTGCATATGCTTGATCAAGATTTTTGCAGTTTTCTTATCAGCCAGGGCTGTATTCCCACCCTGAGCTGCTTTCAAAATATCTGAAATTTGGGAAGACAAGAGAACTCTGTGGGGAGGGAAAGGGGGCGATAGAGCAAGAAGATACAGAGGAACTTAGGTATGAAGTAGGAAAATTTCTCTGGAAATGGAACTCCCAGTCCTGATCCTGAGGCCTTTATTACAAGAAGGGTGGTCGCTTCTTGCCTGCCACGTTTGGAGTCTGTTAGAAACGACAGTTGTGACTGCAAGGTGTGTGGGAGTGCATGTGCATGCAAGCATGCCTGTGTAGATTTGTGCCCACTGTGGCCCCCCTCACTGCCTCCCCAGTGCTTGTGAGGAACACTGGTAACATCTCTGACTGCCCTTTGCTGGTGTGTGTTCCTCTGTAGCCCTGAAGGTGATCCTTGTTTGCTTTGAACGCCAGCTGGACAGCCAGTGGTACTGGCTGAGCCTGCAAGTCAAAGAGATGGCCCTGCGGAAGGTGGGAGGGCTGGCCCTATGGGATTTCCTCGACTTTATCGTACGAACACGGATCCCTATCTTTGTGCTCCTTCGGCCCTTCATCCAGTGCAAGGTAACAGTTGCTTTGGCTCCTGATAGATCACGCCTTGAAGGCAAAATATCCCTTATTCCCCAGCTGAGAACAGAGGAACAGCACTCCTGGAAGAACTGTGTGTAGGGAGTTACCTTTCAGATGTTAGCAGGCCTGAGAACCCTTTGAAACTAGATCACAGGGCTTTTCCCTAAAGAGTATGCCAGTCATCCAGGAGCTCTGACCCATGGAGTACAGCTAGTCTTACCTCCTCTGGATGGGAAGTACTGTAGGCTGGATCAAGAGGGTTTGCATGTGCAATTTGCAATTTTAGAACAAAGACACTCAAAGCACTTCAAAGTAGTGTGGATGTGATGAGCCTGGGAGGGTGTTGGCAGAAATATTCCAGAAATCTGTCCTCTGCATAGAGCCAAGCAATACAGCTAACAGCCAGGAAGGACCTGGGTGAAGGTTCTGACGGGACTTTTGTGGATGGACAGACAGCTGCTTGGCTGAGGCAGCTGGGGCTCAAGTTAATCACAGTTTTTCCCTGCTTATCAAGTAGACCAGTACATGGTACTCCAACTTACTTAGCCTGCCTTGTCTCTTGGACAGAATAAATCATTGTGGAGGAAGGACCCGTCTCATGTCCAAGGGTAGAGCTTAGCTTTAGGAAGCCCTCATCCCCATATACCCTGTGCCAGTGAGGTCGTAATATCTGTTCAGTCAAATGTAGGGTTGTCCCCAGCAGACAAGTGGAAACCTCATAGCTACAGTCAAAAACCTCCTGCTTATAAAGAGGATGGTCTGCTGGCTGCAGGCTGAAGCTGGTCTGGAGACTAGTCCCAGTTCCCTGGGCACCATTTCCTTGCCATGCTAACATGTCCCAATTCTGCAGCTGCTGGCCCAGCCGGCTGAGAACCACGAGGAGCTGACAGCCCGGCAGCACATCTCCGACCAGCTGGAGAAACGGTTCATCCCACGCCCGCTCTGCAAGAGCTCCCTCATCGCCGAGTTCAACAACGAGCTGAAGATCCTGAAGGAGGCCGTGCACAGTGGGTCGGGTAAGGAGGGGAGGGAGAGCTCAGGGCCATCAGCCCAGTCTGGCCAGCTGCTCATCGCTACTTGTGAGGCAGACCTGTCCACTGCCTAGGAGCGGTGTGGGGCAATCCACACACCTCCTGGATAGCCTGCCCCCGGAGCCTGTGCCCAGCCCAGCCTTGCCACTGGACAACCAACAGAAGTCCAGGTTAGTCGTGAAATGCACCTGTTTTTCCACCAAGTCTAAGTCCTATTCCTCAGCATCCAGCTCTCGCTGTCTTGTGCAGCTCCAGCCCCGATGCAGCCTCTGTAAAGCCAAACCTACTTGTGCAGAAGCGTCTGACTATTTGGCAGGAGCAGATCTGCCTCTTCCTTTCTTCCCTTGGTTTCTCTACTGTGAGGTCCAGATCAGCATCCCCGATCTTATGGTGCACTGGATTCTCTCCTGCATGAGAGAATTCACTTTTCTTCCATGACAGTCACCCCTTTTGCCACAAGATGGCAGCAGCTGCTTGCACACTGCAAGGGGATTCTGTGTTTTGTTCTTAGGAAAACAAATTCAAAAGGAAATGCTTCAACCTTTTTTCCTTGGCAATAATTTGTCTTGTTCCTAAATGTTGAAACTGATCTGGAAAATACAACAGTATTGGAAAAACAGATTTTGGAGAGATGAGATGAGCCAGGGCAGCTGTGGGTGTTTTATCACCTCTGTCACCCCTGCCCCACTCATTTGGGCAGAATGAGGTGCCCAGTGTGTCAAGAATGCTTGGTTGGTTGTTGCTTTCCAGTGCCATCACTGACTTGGGTTTGGTTTCCCTCCTCTTGGCGCAGCTTACCAAGGGAAGACATCCGTCAGCACTGTGGGCACCTCCACCTCTGCTTACCGCCTGAGCCTGGCCACCATGTCCCGCTCCAACACCGGCACGGGCACGGTCTGGGAGCAGGACAGCGAGCCTTCCCAGCAGGCCTCGCAGGACACGCTGAGTCGCACAGATGAGGAGGATGAAGAAAGTACGTGGCCGCTGATTCAAGCTAATCCCCAAGCAGTGAAGGCATTTTCTCCATGTCCCAGAGGTGAACTGGGAGGGGAAAACAGTTGCCTCTCTAGCAGTGTGAACACAAGGCCCACAGGAGCATGAGGCTGAGAAATTGGTGTGATTGCTACACCGTTCGTGGTGTTAAAGCTTGGGTTGTGCACACCTCCTCACTGCCTCCTGAGCTGTGGCAAGGAAAAGGGAAGGACACAGGCAAGTTTTTAGTGTCTGAGATCGGGGCTGACATGCAATCCTTACAGTGCTGACAAGGCATTTGGCAACCAGTCCTCTCTTTGACCTTCATCACAACACTGGGCAGGGGCTGTGGTTCTGTGGGTAGGATCCTGTTCCTGCAGGATCTTGGTATTTCCTGCTCATCACTTCTGTCCAGATGCTCTGACGTGAAATATGTTGTCCTTGTGCTGCATGGGATCCAGATGTGGCTCTCCACACGGTGGAATGTCTGTGTCAATTAACAAAGAGGAAATTAAGCCTTAAACCTACTGACACAAAAGCTTCATCTCCCTTTTGGGTTGCTGGCAGGTTCTAAGGTTGCCAGTTTAGAAGGAATGGGATAGTGAATGTTCTGGGGACTTATTTGCAATGATCGGAATATTGGATTGTCATTCCATTTGAGTTTCATGTTATTGTTGGAATTTTGCCTTCTCTCTGCTTCTGAGCTCTGAAAGCCACGGTAGAAAACTCTGCTCATGGCATCAGGCTTGGGTTTCCCCCTGCTTTAGCAGGGATACTGGCTTCTGGTGCTGCAATGGCTGGTTGCCTAATGCCTGAAACTCAAGTGCTTCACTTCTGTGTCTGAGGACTGCTATCCCCAGAGACATGGAACAAAAGGAATGCATATGGGGGGCTCAAAAGAAAGGCCTGTGCAGTCACAGCAGAATTGCTTTTTGAGAAAGAGCAGTTAACCTGAAAGCTTCCAGGTTCAGCCCAACTTTATTTTAGCTGGGTTCGTTTCTAAACATTGTACAATCTACCCGGAACTGCACTGTTCCTGCATTGCTCAGATATTTACTCACTGTGGCAAACTCTGGTTCCAGCCTCATATTAATTCTGAGCCACTGTGAGGAACGGTAAGTGCTATCTTCCTGTCTCACTGTGGCATTATTGCCTCAGCCCTGCCTTGCCTTAATGCTGCCATAAAATATTTCAGTACATCAGAACTGGAAAAGGTGAGAAAGAAAAGAGAAAATGACACAAAGCCTCCCCTTTGTTTTATTTCTTTATAGTTAAAAGCTGTTATGGTAAAAAGCACAACAGAGTAATTTTTTCCCAGGTGTGAAACAGGGCTGAAAATTTCAAGCAGTCATGACCACTGTCCAACTGCATAATTCAGTTGAAGTATGATGTATTTGAGTCAATTTATACAATTTTTGGTGACATTTTAAGATGCAGGTCCCAAAGTGTGTTGAAGGGTGTCAGTTCTGCATTTTGCTGTCACACATTTTCTTTTTTGTACCAATGTAGTTTGCTGTGTGACAGCAGCAAAATGCCCAGTTACAATTTTTATGCCAGAAATACAGTATATTAACAAGTAATTTATTAATCACAGAAAATAAGCCCTAGCAGAAGCTGAATTCCCCAAACACGTTTTCCTGAGAGCCATTTAAGCTGCAAGCCTAGATAAATTCCTGCCCTACATGTGCCAGGTTCCTCATCCTGCAGGGGTTTATGTGTTTGTCTTTCTTCACTGTAAAATCTAATGGAACATTCCGATTTGCAGGTTTGGGCTCTGGGTAAGTAAATGCTGGGCACACCTTTGGCATCCCGTTGTCTCTTGAGAACTGAGAAGATGAAGGTGGGCTTTGGGGTGGTTGTTTCCTCTCCTTTCCTGTTTTTTCTCTCTTTCCAGATGACTCCCTGAGCATGCCCAGTGTGGTAAGTGAACAAGAAGCATACCTTATGGGTGCCATTGGGAGGAGGCGGTTCTCCAGCCATCTCTCCAGCGTGTCCGCACCTCAGGCTGAGGTGGGCATGTTACCCAGCCAAAGGTAACAACATGGGCTTTTCACCTTTCCCATTATAGTCATGAGAGCAGAAATGGCACAGGTACATCAGAGGGATGGGACAGTGGAGTCAGTGCCAGCATAGTGATACGAAATTTCTTCATCCTGGAATAGTGTTGGACCCAGGATGCAGGGTGGGAAATAACGATTTTGCAGGATGATCTGTGTCACGTAAGATCCATAAGAACAAGCTGTTATCCACAGGAACTTTCCTCTTAAACAATTTCAGAAACACTCAGTATTATTTTTTTCCTCTGCTAGTGCTGGATAGCAAAAAGAAAATGTGGTTTTGTGGTTTTGCACTGAACTAGGGGACCGTACCCAACCTGTGTAGGGAGTGGGGAAGAATCCTGAGAAGCTAGGAAAGGGGACAGAGGCATCCTGTTTGATTTACTTGGTTTTCTTCCATGTGGTCTTTGTCCTTGTTAGAATAGTTGCTAGACAGAAACTGAATGTGATCTTTAAAGATGGGCTTTAATACTGTTTCAAACCAGAAATATACTTGTTGATACAAATAACTTTGAATGCCTTATTCCTGGTTAACATGGAGTGGTGAGAGGGAGATTGGAATTTGGGAAATGTACATCTTTAGAAGAAGTAGAGAGAAGTTTTGCATCTAAATGTTTATTGTTTTATTTGTTTGTAACAAGTTATCCCAGGATATCTGGCAGTGGACAGATTAATTTATGTTATTTCCTTTGAACATTTTAAAAATATATTCTATATTATCTGTTGACCAGCCTTGGAAAATCAAACAACATTGCTCCCTCCCCAGTCTTGCTTGGAATTAAAGAAATAACCTTGATACATGAAGGAAGAGTAACAGCTGTGGTACAAACCAGCAGATAGGAGAGGTGATTTACAAGAGAGAAGTTACACAGATTTTATCTGAGAGTTTTCACAAAAGGGCTTACAGGAACTCATTTGACTTTTGAACTCAATTGATTCAGTCCCTCTGTTTCTTGAAAAATTAATATGCAAGGCTGCATTTTCCTCAGTCTTTCACTGCCATCTTCAATGTATAAACTTCATAAGAGTCACAGCTGATTGATAGCAATCTTTGCTTTGTGCAATCCCAAATCATGGTGATGCTGAGAAAAAAAAAGACTTTAATTACCAGAGATCTTTGCTCTCTACTTTTTAAGTACCTAAGTACTTTATAAGTCTCCTAGCAGGAGACTTTTCATCTTGGTAGGGAAAGGACCAGCTCAGCAAGCATAATCAGAGTCCTCAATGCCGTGCCCTTTTAGTTATGGATGACCTCTGGGCTTCCAGACTGCCTCACAAATGTAAACTAATTAGTGCTAAGTAATATTATTACAGCTTTGCTGCTGGTAGCCCAGCAGACTGCTTTCCTTCTTTCATGTTTTTCCTGTGGGCTGAGCAGGCTGTTCCTGCCCAATGGCTGCAGTGCAGAAAAGCAATGAGAGTTCGTACTCCTTTGCCAGGATCCTCGCCAGCTGTTTATTTACAGTGTCACTGCACTACCAGACCTTGTTTTCCAGATATTTGTCCTTAGAGTCGTACAGAAGGTCTCTGGCTCATGGGAGATAGATTACCCCTCCCTCAAAAGGAAGGGGCTCATGGGGAAGGAAAAAAGCTTTCTATGAAGTTGGAAGTAAATAGAACAGAAATAAATGAAAATGCTGCAGGAAAACAGCTTTGAAAATAGTTCTCTGCCCTTATTTCCTGTGGAAACACATCCTGCCGAACTTCTTAGCTCGCCAAATCTCAGCAGAGATGTGGAAGGCTCCATGCAGTGTAAACTCCCTCTAAAGACTGCTCCTGTGATCAGATGTTCTTTCAGCTCCTCTGAGTCATATATATGCTGTTGAGCGTGAGACCGATTAATGTTACCGTCCTTTTTTACTTTTTTATTCCGTTGATATTTTTTCCCTTGAAAACAGAGACAAGCGCATGCTTTTTTGCATTTTCTTTCCCTAAATTCTTAATCTCCCTGCCCCTCCTGCAGTGAACCTAATGTCCTCGATGACTCCCCGAGCCTGGCCACTGAGGGCAGCCTCTCTAGGTACAGTGTCAACACTACCTGTCTGTCAGTGTGTGTTTTGGGAAACCAGCCGTTTCCAACCTCCTGTCTCTTCCCCTCACCTTTTGTCGCTCTCTCCATCTCTGTCTCTTGTGGCTCATCAATATTCAGGCCTGCAAGTCAAAGGTGTAGCAACCCACCTTCAGTTTTCAGCTTTGATTGCCAATAACTTTGAGGAGGCTAAGGGAAAGAAAAAGCTGTAGTGAGTAAAGCAGTGGGCTGGCCTCAGGGCTTTCCCCTTGTTTAGCAATTGCTTGAAAGGCATGAGACAGATTATCTATGAGGCATTAGCTGTAGCCTGTTATAAGCATTAGTCTGGAGGCTTATATAAAAGAGAGACATCTGTTTTTCCATTCATCTCACAATGCTGTCACCACAAAAGACTTAATATCAATCTGTGTTCTTTACCATTCACCAATAAAACTAATACGGTAAATCCTGTGGAATACAGTGCTCTGTGGGTGCTTTACAATAATTCTCATTATTTTTACAAAGCATTTTCAATTCTCAAGTGACACCTTAGAAATCTTGCAGGTGGACACCATTAAGATATATTTAAAATTACCCTGTCAGTGCTGGAGTTCTGGTCTAGCTGTTCCCCATTAATCATGGATGGGGCAGTGTGTCAAATGGGTCAGGAATGAGCTTAGAAGGAAAGACTGCACCTTTAACAGCCAGCTCAGTTGTCTTTAATCATCCCTCCTGTCCTGCTGCTGTGCTCCAGCCTCTTGGCTCCTGAGGTTGGAGAGCTGTCCTTAGTCCCAAGAGCATCTCTGTTTCCTTCCAGGAGAACACACTGGCAACATGGGGGGTAACACAGTTTCATTCCTGCACCGGTGGAAGCTGTGGATATGTTGGGACGCGTTTGTGTGAATGGTTTGGTTTGTTAGCTTGGGTTTAGATGAAGGCGGGGACAGGCTGCCGTGTTTGTTCATCCTCCCTGACTGACAAAAGAAGGGTTTATCATCTGTGGTGCCACTGAGCTCATCCCATGATTCATGGTGTCCTTCGTGTGCATGAACCCTGCCTTGGGAGATCGGTTTGTAATTGTACTGCAGGAGTAGTGTTAGGAAAAGACATGAGCTTTTTGGCAGAGGCAGAAATATTGTTACCTGGTTTTGTAATACAGTAAGATGGATTGCATATCATCTGAACATGTTGTGGGAGGCTAAAGAGTACAGAAATCATTCAGTGAGAGAACTTCCATGCTGTCCCTGTAGCAGAGCTAAAAACTCACTACAGTTGAGGAGGGTGAAGGAGAAGGTCTGTATCTGAGTCAAAGCCATAATGATACCAGGTTACATCAGTGTTGATTTTGAAATGTTTTGATTTTGTCAAGTGGGGGGAGTCACTCCCAATTACTGTGGTGAGGCTGAGGAATATGAGACAACTAAGTCAATAGATGAGTTCAAACACAATCATTTATTTTGAACCCTGAAATATCAGTTGCACAATGGGTTCCTACTAATTCCTGTCACACCAATTTTCTCCAGGGACCAGGACACTATTCTCCACCCTGCCGTGTGGTACAGAGAGCTCCTAAGGCAAACAGGTTGGCAAATGGTACTTGTGAGTCAGTTCTGCTGAGGTTTATTACCCGTTTCAAGGAGCAGGCACTAATGTCTGAAGGAGGGGCATCAGCAGCACTGCAAAACCTTAGAAGGAATGAAGACAGAAATGCTGCAGATGTGTCTGAAAAGACTAGTGTAGAACTCTGTGAGAAGGAAAAGATGTTTCAACTGCATCATTAGATGTGCAAATTGAATTCCTGCTGTAAAGGACAGGATTAATAAGGCAGATGTTGTGGAAGCTCATTGTGCTGTGGGGATCATAGACAAAATTAATTTGGTTTTACATTAAGGAGCATTAGATTTGAATAAAGCAGGCTTGAGGGTTTTTTTAATGTAACTTTCGATTTGGAGCGCAACAATAACTGTTTAGGATCACCCTCTGAATTCAAAGCTAATGTTTAGTCATAACTGACAAAAAGAAATAAATCATATTTACTAGGGACTAGGCCCTTAGGGAAGGTAGGAGTCTTAAATAAATTAAACAAATAGTGACAAAAATAAAAAAGACTAAAGTCTGTTTGCCTTTGTTCTATAGCAATTGAGCCAGCCATGTAGAAAAGCAGGGAAGACAGGAAGGGGAGAGCACTGAAGTGCTCAGACAGCATGAGGTACAGGGCTGAGGAGCATATGTGTCCACCCCTGTGATCTGTTGTGGTTATAATCTGAGAGGAGAGCGAGGATATTCTCCCAAATCAGAAAGGAAAAAGAAAGAGAAGCCACTCTAGTGGACACCTGTTGCACAAACATATTTCCCTGTGATGTTTGTCATTGTGCCTACCTTGGCTTAATGGTGCCTAATAAAAAAAAAAATCAGAGGGAATCCACATTGCCAGGGCAATCACAGCAGCAGATCTAAGTTATGCTGGGATGTGTCTGGGAATACAGTACGTTTAACCCATTCTCTGCTGCCTTTTTCCACTAACCCTCTCATTCAGATGTCTTGGGACACAAAGTATGTATGTTCCACCATGATGGTGTGGCAAGCATGTACATCTTTTTAACAGACATTTGAAATCCTTGCTTCCTTTGTATTTGTTTTCTTTTGTTCTTTTCCTTTTTTTTTTTTTTTTTTTTTTTTTTGTAGCTGCATGGTTTCTTGTAATTCCTGAGCATCACTTCTTCTGCTTGCCAACCTACAAAGTTTGTTTTGGCCCCCACTGTGTGACTGCACTGGCTGTCATTCCCTGTAGTGCTGGCAACATGCACCCACAACGTTGGCTGCGTTTGATCTTTTGCTCACCTGTCTCTGACCTGTATAATGGCAGTAACATTATTGTGCAGATAAACCCCTGATGGAGATACTCAGAGAGTGACAGAGCATCTTTGTGTTGGGCAGGAAAAAGATGTGGCTTGTTATGCCAAATAAATCTGGCTTTTGTCCTACAGAAAAACTATTCTTATCGATCACGTTGCCCCAGGAGGACAATGTACTGTCAGCTGAAATGGCATTTGATTCAGTGTTCCTTGGCTGGGTCCTATGGGCTTCCAGAAAAACAGTGTATTCCTGGTCAGGTCTGGTAAACAAGGAGAGAAAGAAAAGGGGGGAGGGCAGACTGCACAGAGCCAGCCCCTCTGCCTGCCACACTCATTTTCACAGAAACAAGATATCAGTCGTGCTGCACTTTGATGTGAAAAGAAACCCTCACAAACCCTCAGGATGGGAAAGGTTTTAGCTGAAAACTCAGTAACTAATCCGAAATTTGTTGTCTTTATGATTCTCCGTATTTCCTTCACCTCTTCAAAATTTGGGAATAGAAATCAAAAAGACAGCCATAGCAGGACTGTGCTGTGCACAGGCAGCTCTGTGACACTCAGCTGCTTCCAGGTCCACCCTTTGCCTGCAACAGGTATCTGCAATTTCAGCTCCTAAGATCATCCCAAATTATACCAATGTGTGGAATGATTGAGTACTGGAAGGAAACATCCACCTCACTTAACTCACTTCACTTATGATACAAGCCAAGCTGAAAATCCCAGGCTCCAGCAGGAAGACACAAAGTCCAAACTTTCTATTGCTCACCTATTGTTTGTTCTCAGTGCACAGTTACTCCATGGGAATAGTTTTTTTCCTCATGTATAGCCTCTGTGCCTTCATGCAGTCCATGTACATCCTTTATCTAATGGCTTTTTCAAAGTGTTTTTATAACACGTGTGAACTGAGTTTGTTTTAGCACTGTAAACACTGGTTTGTACTGAATATAATTGTAGTCTTTCTGCTACAGACACACTCACAGAACTGAACTACCCTTCCTTCATCAGAAATTGTAACAGTATTCACAAAAGCTAGTCCAGTAGAAAACTATTTTTTTCAAGACCTTTTCCATCTAATTTCTACTTCATTCACACACTAGTAACCACACTCTAAAAAGTTCTGAAAATTCAGAGGAATAAGTTCTTATGTAATCCTAGAAGACAGAAGATTAAGGAAATTCTCCAAGCTGTAATTTCAGGTAGTCTGGATCACAAATCTAAAGACTATAGTTAAGGTTCAGTCTCTTTGCTTTAATAAGGAGTGATGTGTTGCTTCTGGACCTACCCAGTCACATGTGCTGCAGTTATTGTCTGGGTTAATAACAGTCCCACCAACAGGGAGAAACTCTGAGGGCTCTGCTTATCCCTAGGTGGGGTGTTTGCATGATGCTTGGGATGTTTGGTATGTAAATCATGTCAATACCCTGTGGAAAAAATGGGATGTTCCAGGGATTAGTGATCTCATCTGATGAGCTGTCTGAGGGAGAAAAGGACTCAAATACATCTTGTTGTTTCTGGCTCTGAGCTTGAAGAAGCTTTTATTTTTTTTCCCAAGCCAGTGCAGCTGTGGTGAGATTGCTGAGGACACATCCAGGATTATTAGTAGTCAGACAACCAAAAGAGAGACAGCTGCAGGGTCCCAAGATACCTCTGTCCCTGAGGTTTCCCACTGTCTCCTCAATAGAGCTGGTAGAAACACCTGGATATGGTTCAGTGAAAATCCTGGCTTTAGACTTTCAGGTTGTGTAACCAGCCTTTGCCCCAAAGCAGAGCAGGAAGCTCTCATGTTCTGTTCCAACAGACCTTCTGAGGACAATTGATAACTTCTGCCAAAGCCATGAATGAACTTCTCAGGACACAGAGCTCTTTAAGCCTCTCCACAGACATCCTTCATGTCCTGTCTGTCCCTAAGTTTGTCTTCTTCCTCCACTCCTGTATGGCCAGGTGATAAAACTTCACTCTATTGGTCGTACTGAGCAATTCCAGGGAGATACAAGGGAAACATCTAGAGAAAAGAATGTTGTTTTCCTTTAGATTAATGCAGGCCAAAACCAAACTGGATTGCAATCCTGAATCTTCAACAGTACATACCAGATAGAGCCGGAAGTTGCTTAAATGGGACATGTGACTCAGTGGATTCCAGTCTGGCCTAAGAAAGCAGCTGCCTGAGTTAGAAGAAGGCCATTTTAAATGTTAGTGGCTGTTGTAGCCTTATGTCTCTTAGACACAGTTCATTCAGCTAAAGTGTTTTGTGATTGCTAAATGACCGCTTTTTAACTGTTTGGAGGTATGCAGTGCTTTAATAAAGATGAGGGGAGGGCGGTGTTTTTGTATTAAGTAGGTTAAATGGTCAGTTGAATGACAGAATGAGATTGTAGCCAAGTATGTTTTATTGCTAAAGATTCTTCTACTGCAGATTTTCAGATATTTTGTACCAATATATTTAAAATCAAAAAGCTGTTGTTTTTTATATACATATAAATATATGTATAATTTTCGTTCACTTGTATCTTTTGTTTGTTAGCCACAAAAAGACTTAAGGCTGCAAGTGTTGAGTGTGGGGCCTTGTTCACATAACTCATGCATCCATTATGTGAATGGATCCTTTGTCACTTTGTGTTTGTTTTTTGTTTGTTGGCTTAAATTGAAATTAAAACCAGATGACAAAATTGTGATGAGGCCGTGGAGTCTATTTGGGAGGAAAAAAAATTAGCTTTTACAACATTGTCCTTGAAAAAAGGAAAAGCAAACAAGAAGACTATTGAGCTAGGAGGCTGATGTTCTTGCCTTCACTGATGTGGCAAAGGATGCAGAAAAGTGAGTGCTGCTCAATGGGATGCATCAATCAATGACTGAAAACTGAAATCTGCAGTTATTTATATTTGGATGCTACCTGTGCGTGGCCAAGTCCTGAATGCCATGACTCCACCTCCCACCCTTTCCTAAGCCCTGGAAGCCACAACCCAACAGACACGTCCCCCCCATCCTTCAAAGACAGTACTGCTCTTTGAAGTGACTGTGCCATTAGTGGTTGGTCAACCTACTTATTTATTTTAGTCCCAGTTGCCAGGACACCTCCTAGTTATACAGGGTGCTTGTGAGCTTGGCCTAATGCTGTCAACATCTAACAGGGTGGCAAGTGTGCAGAGTGAGCCAGGACAGCAGAACCTTCTCCTGCAGCAGCCCCTGGGGCGGAAGAGAGGCCTGCGGCAGGTGAGAACACAGGCAGGAAATGCTGCCCCATTTGGTTTGGCTTTTCTCGTCTCTGTCTGTTAGGACATGTTTTGTGGATGTGACATATCCCTTCTACCTAATTTGTGTTGAGTCAGCCAGAACTGGAGCACAAGTCATAGCTGTGAGGTTGGACAAATCCCTAAGAGAGGAGGGATTTAAATTGTTTTAAAGTCCTCAGTCTTGTCTTCCGCAGGCTTTAAAAAAAATTATTATTATTAAATGATGGTCACACAGCCTGCATTGCATTACATTCAGTGTTAAAACTGAAAAGGCACAAAACCCAGAGGTTCATGTGAAGGAGATGTCTGAGCCGTGGAACCCGTAAAACATGGATCTGCTAAAAGTTGAGTGAATGGACATCTAAAGGAACAGACAATGATGATATGCTCTCCTTTCAGAGGAGCAGCTGTACAATATGTGAACATACAGCAGCTAACTCTCTCTCTCCCAACTTTCAGCTCCGGCGACCACTGCTGTCACGTCAGAAAACTCAGACGGAGCCTCGGAGCCGTCACGGAGCGCGCCTTTCCACCACGCGGCGGAGCATCCAGCCAAAGCCCAAACCCTGCGGTAGGGCAGTGCTGCATTCCCACAACCAGCACTTCACACTGGAAACTAGAAAATGCTGTGCTGTTCCTTTAACTTAAAGGTTGTTAGCAGCCTGTATTAAAGTGAAGTCCTAGCAGTTTTATCTGTTTTCCCAATGAGTAGATTCCTTATCAGAAAATCACCCCCTCAAAACACTTTGATGGTTTCTCCAGTGATATTCAAGGTGAAAGAGGACATGGACAATGGACATGGACAATTATCTTGTCTCCAAGAGCTGTGGAGAATTCAGGGGGCGGGTATTCTGTCAGGATGCCTTGTTCGAAACCTCTAAGTGTGCAAGTTTTGAAGCTGCTATTGAGAGTAGTAGAAAGAAGGAAATGTCCCATCATTCACGAGCTTAGTAGTTCAGAGCTTTAAGGATTGTATATGGAAATGAATGTAGGACTGTTCCAGTCCATTCTTTACATTTTCGGGAGTCAGCACTGCCAAGCAGAGCTGGTGGCCATATTCTGTACCATCTGAAGGGAACGGTGAGCTTTGGAGGAGACATCTGGAAGAGCAAAGGTTGCTTGTGAACTTTCTGGATTTCTAACAGCTCAGCAGGAGTGTTCTGGGGCAACAGCACAGGCTGGAGATGTTTGAAAAATAAAAGTTCACCCAAAGTAATTAAGAGCAGGAGCAGGGACATCAGGTTTACTGTTAGGTTTTTAGTCTAGCTGTCTTCATCCTGTGTTCTTCTGTTAATCCTGGATATTGGACTTAGTCTGCAGGAATGGGGGTCTATCAGCTACGCTTTTTTTCCTCAGATTTCCTGCAAAATCTCAGGCAATTTCCCTATATATTTGCGTGACAGTTTGTCTTTTTCACTTGGGGGCAGAAATGCCTAACTCACATGGGAATTAAGCTCAGTATATTCTTATGGGATGGAAAGTTGTTATGGGGGGTATTGTCTCACCAAGCCATGACAAAGATAGGTGTGCTGGTCAGACTTCAGGAGATCCCCTACTCTTTCTGTGGCTGTAGAAAAAGTCCAGGGTAAAAGACTTTTAGATTAGATGTCAGTTAGACAGGTTATAAAGATGGAATGAACCGTGAATCCTGTCTTAATTGTAAAAACTCCAGGGATTGTCTCTTGCCTTTGCTCGTTGTGTTTTCCTTCCCAAATGTTAACCCTCAGTCTCCTGGGCTCTGTACCCTTCAGTGGAGCAGAAGCGGTCGGTGACCTTCACTGAGGCCCAGCCCGAGGCTGCCCCCGCCGGCCCCGGGGACCCCCTGGCCCTGGTGGCCCCGCGCGTGGGCTGCGGCCGCGGCAGCCCCCCAGCGACCAGCGAGCAGGAGCCCCTCGGCAAGCCCGTGCTGACCTCCTCCCCTGCCATCATTGTAGCTGATCTCCACAGCCAGGCCACTGGACAGGTAACATGACTGAGAGGTTTGTTGTGTGGCACTGTCCCCCTTGCTCCATCCGAGTCACAGGGCAAATGGATGGGGAAAGGCCAAATGCATTCCAGCACTGTAATAAAGGCTGGAAGGAGAGGGACAGCAGCAAACTCTCCTGTGTGGCTGTTTGCTGTCCAACCCCCTGCTTCTGAAAGCCATTCCCTTCTAGATCTGTGCAACTATTCCTGATTTGCAGATATATTTCCTGCGTCTTCCTTTTCCATCACACGTCCTTCTGGACCTGGTCACCAGTGCAAGCTTTGCTCAACAGGTTTCACAGGTTATTCCCTGAGAGATGCCTCCTTAAGGAAGGACTCCTTCAAAAGCCTCAGGACTGTTTTAGCAAAAGCATCACATTGCAAAAGAAATTGCTTGTCTAACATTTTTCTCTGTTGGACACCACTGAGGACAGTGCAGGGACAATCCCAGTCATCCCTTCAACACAGCAGTGACATTGAGATCACTCCTACACGCCCAGATATCTTTTGGGGCTGTGTCCTTTGCCATGAACAAGTGAAAGAGCCCCGTCTTCAGAATCATAGAATGAACCATAGAATGGTTTGGATTGGAAGAGAAGATCATCTTGTTCCAGCCCCCTGTGATGGGCAGGGACACCTTCCACTAGACCAGGTTGCTCCAAGCCCCATCAAACCTGGTCTTGAACACTTCCAGGGATGAAGCATCCACAGCTTTGGGCAACCTGTGCCAGTGCCTCCCCACCCTCACAGGGAAGAATTTTTTCCTAATATCTGATAAAAATATACTCTCAGTTTGAAGCCATACCCTAAAACAGATGAAATAAGGAAGTGTTGATGACTGAAATCAGAAAATCTTTCTGATAATTTCTGCATATTTGATTCACCAGAAAAAATATATCATTGTTAGGGGCATCATTTTAATGGGTTTATAATCTGCAAATACCTGGCCCTTTATGGTAAAATTTATTTCTGTACAAGAAAATATTTTATAGATGTTCCTTTGCTTGTCTTGCCTCTCCCTCTCACTTTTTCTATGCCTGACCATCAGCTCTCCTCAATTGCAGAGCGAGGCACTCCTTGCTGAGAAGGAGAAGGAAAAAGAGGAGGGCCTGGAGTCCTGGCCAACAACAGCACAGAGCACCCCACCCACCCAGCTCTCTGACACCGAGGACTATGCTGGCCTCGAGACCACCAGCTTGCTGCAGCACGGGGACACTGTCCTTCACATCAGTGAGGACAACGGCATGGAGAACCCCTTGCTGGCCACTCACTTCAGCTTCACACACGTGGAGCTTGGGGAGACAGACGTCGATCTGGATGAATCCCATGTTTAACTCCTGGGGAAGTGCCGCAGTGGGAGGAGGAAGAGAAAGTGCACCTTCTCCCTTAGAATTCCCTGCTAACTATTAATTAATTAAAACCAAGAGCACTTTATTATCCTTATCATAAGAAAATGGCTATCAGCCAGTTGCTATAGACTGGCAAATTTCTGTTTGTGAAAGGTGTTTCAGTTCAGGGCAAGACCACAGGACAAGAGAATTTGTACTGAATTCTCAGGCTGGAGGGGTGTGTAGGCAAACATGTGGTCCACAGAGCCTTGATCTGGCAGCCGTGTACTGTGACCAGCAGCCTCGTGGGTAACAGGCCGTTGGACTGTGTGAGACAGAAAAGCCTCTTTGGAGATTGTGCCCAGTATTTATTTTTGTAGTGTTTTTGAGAGGGGGGCTATATAGCAGCTGAATCCAAGGCTCTTACACATTGGTACTGACAGTGAAACACTGACAGTACCAATCTAAAGCTTGATTTTCACAAGCTTGGGACCACTGTTTCTAACTTGCAGAGCAACAATAAGCACTAGGAAGCAATTAGACTCTCTCTTTTTTTTCCTTTCTGTTGGCACTGCAGGCTTCAGTTCAGCTTACTTTGTCTGTTAGTTTTGTTCCACTCTGTAGGATATTGCCTTTGTGCTACAAAAATATTTGCTCTGTAAAACTGAATACAGTACATATGGTAAGCAGGAATGCACGTCCTGTGCACCAGTACAGATGGGCAGGGGCTGAGTGACCTGCAGCCCACGCTGTCCTGCTTAAATGTACTGAGCAAGTCATCTCCATAGCTTAAAAAAACCCAGGAAACTGCATGGTCCCAAGCAGCTGCTCCACTGATGCTGTCAGATGTACTTAGATAGAAGGATTTTAAGTAAATATTTATACATGGTATTTTCATGTTCCTATATATAAATATATATATATACACACACATTGTAAACAAATGATGGCTATTCCAGGGCAGAAAACTTGATGAAAGAATCTATTTTTGGCATGTTGAGATTGTATTTAAAAAGGTTCCATTTTATGTATGTAATGATCACGGATGCAAGTGTTAAAATATGTGTATGTAACATTTACAGAAGGGAAAGATCCCCAGAGGGATCAGCTGAAGTCACAGCTGAGTTATGGGCTCTGGTGCAGCATTATGGAATTATACTGAAACGTGAATTTAGCCATTGGCTACTGACAGGCAAACTGCAAAACAGCTGTGAAACAAACCATGAAATCATCAGCAATGCCCAAAGTTACCCTCTGCTTTGGGAATCATACACTGCCTTTTTCAGCTCATGTTTATAATCATGGCATTATTGTGCAAAGGAAAATGCTTTGGATCATCCTAAGAGTATCTAAAATGCGCTAATTACCAGTTTGGCTCCTGAAGGCTTGTCATTTGGACACACACATGATAAAACAGCCTTAGGAAGGAAACTATATCCTCCCAGCCATTTCCAAAGACAGGCCTCGCACCTCTCAACAGCTCTGAAACAGCTGTTAAAATACAGCCACACAAACAGCTGCCTCGCTGTTGTAGTGCAGCGTGCAGGCTTTACCGTGGCTTGGAAAATTAACCACACACCTGACAGCAGGTTTCAGCCTGTGGAAGCCCGTGGAGCCTTAGGCTGCACTGCCTGGCATTTGCCAAATGCTCACATTGGATGGGAGCTGTGCACACCAGTTTGAGCAGTGAACTGGCCCACATTAAACCCCTGAAGAGAGCAAAAGCCATCTTTCTCCCAGGTGCTTTAGCATGCTCTGCTACCACTGCATTGGTGAGAGATGGAGACTCTCAGCCCTCCTGGGAAAAGCAGGGCTGAAAAAGCACGTATATCCCGATACATATGTGGATATATAATGTACAGGTGGTGCACCAATGCAGCTCCAGAGGGTACCTGGTTTTCTAAGAAAGCTGGTTAGGTGGCGGTGGCAATGCCCCACTGTGTGTCCTGAACAACAAACTGGTTCCTCTGCTGACCAAAACGTGCTGTTCTGCTTCTTATCTTCTCAGTGCACTGGAGCCAATGCCAGGTACCTGTAGGAGACTGCTTTGGATTAGCTCCTAGCTCAGAGGTCACTCCAAGAATTGCCGAATTTCAGATGATAAGTTTCATTATTAACAGTGACGCACAAATGAGGGAAAACATAGCTTCACTTTCAAGTCTCACGGTACGCTGGGTCATGGGCAGTCACGGGGAGCAGAGCTTCAAACGTGGGCTGAGACACAACACATAGAGAACTCATGGTGAACTTCATGGAGTGACCTTTTCTGCTGGAAATGAGAAAGAAGCATCTTCCTTAATGAAAAAGTAGAGGCCTCACCACAGTACTCTATTTTAGCAATGACAAAATTACTGTGATTTGCTTCATTTAATTCAGTGTATGTAATAACTGTTTCAAGTTTCCATTGTCTTTGGTGAATCCACAGTAGTAAGCCATAGCAAGGACTAAAATGCCTATTTTTTACTGTCTACCCTGCTATAAATCAATGCAGCTTATAGATGATGTAATCTGTAATTTAGTTTTATCCAGGGGGCCGGGCAACTGGCTTTGGTTTTGTGGGATGACTGCTGAGAGATGGCACAGACAGGCAGGCCCATTAGCCTGATTTCACATGTTTTACTGCCATATCGGTTGCCCTTAATGCTGTCCTGATGAGGTCCATACAAAGTTCTCTGGCTGGTTTGTGCTTTCCTTCAGTCTCTCTGTACCAAAACTGGTGTATTTCTGCTGTGAAGACAAACGATGCTGCTTTACATAGTGTTAGAGGCCTTAAGCGCATGTCGTGTTCAGCAATGTCCGGCTGTGCCTGTCTTGTCCGTGTGTCGGTCGGTCCCGTTGCCTCAGCAATTTTATGCAAACGTTGTCCCGAGGTCTAAATACAAAGGAGTGACGGCAAAGGACAGAGTTCTGTGTTTGAGCCTCTTGCGCAACACGGGCGGTCTCTCTCTCTCTTTCTCTCTCTCTGAAAGGCCTGGATACGCGGTTTTGTTCCAGGATACCCACAGCATTTGTTAAAATGTACCCGTCTGCTCCCAGTGCTGGCGCAGGGGGTGCCGCGGGAAGGGTCTGTGACGGTGGCCCTGCCCGCCCCCGTCCCAGCGTGGGGCTCGAACTGTCTTTGGGGCTGACGAAATACACTTCGTTGGGAACTTGAAGCCACTCAAGCCAGGGCCGCTGTCATTACTCCCCTCAGGCTGGGCCCGAGGGTAGCGGTCGGGAGGCTCTGAGCCGCCCGTGCCGGCCGGGACACAGCTGACGGCCCCCGGCGGCGCCATTTGTGTCTCGTCAGCGCGGGCGGAGCCGCGGCCCCGAGATGGCGGAGGCACCGCCCCGGGCCTGCCTCCGCCCGCCGGGCCCGCCCTCCGTCCCGGCAGGAGCGGCGGCGGCAGTGATGGCGTCAGGTTGCAGGATCGGGCCGTCCATCCTCAACAGCGACCTGGCGGCGCTGGGCGCCGAGTGCAGCCGCATGCTGGACTGCGGGGCCGACTACCTGCACCTGGATGTAATGGACGGGTAACGCCGGGGGCGGGCGGGACGGGACGGGGGTGCGGGGGGCGGGCAGGTCCGCCCGCCCCACCCGGCCGCCCGGGGTAACCTGCGGGCGGGCGCGTCTCTTTCTTCGGCCCCAAGACACTTCGTCCCGAACATCACCTTCGGCCACCCCGTCGTGGAGAGCCTGCGCAAGCAGCTGGGCCAGGAGCCCTTCTTCGGTAAGGGCGGGGGCTGCGGGGCGCTGCCCCTCCGGCAGCGGGACCCGGCCCCAGCTCCCCGCTCGCTCCCCTTTTCCAGACATGCACATGATGGTGGCCAGGCCGGAGCAGTGGGTTAAGCCCATGGCAGTCGCTGGCGCGAACCAGTACACCTTCCATCTAGAAGCGACGGACAATCCCGGGGCACTGATAAAGGACATTCGGGAGAATGGCATGAAGGTGAGGGGAGCACAGTCTGCGCTCGGCATAATGAGCGGCTGCCTTGCTGGCTGGTTCTCTGGTGACCAGTGAATGTGTGTCGGGCGAGGTTTAAGTTGGATATTAGGAAAAGTTTCTTCATCCAGAAGGTATTTGGGCAGTGGAATAGGCTCTACGGGGAAGTGGTCATGGCCCCAAGCCTGCCAGAGCTCAAGGAGCACTTGGAGAATGCTCTCAGGCATATGGTGGGACTGTTGGGGCTGTCTTGTGCAGGGCCAGGATTTGGACTCGATGATCCGTATGGGTCCCTTCCAGCTTAGGATATTCTGATTCCATGGTTCTATGAAAAACTAACTGTTGCCATTTCAGGTAGTCAGACATTGGCACTTGCAGCCCTAATGCTCAGTGCATGAAGTCAGTCTTCAATTTCAGTGAAGAAAATTGGAAATCTTTACCTAAAACAGCTTGTTCTTCCAGAGCTTAGACAGACACACAGTTACTTTTCTAGGAGTCTGCACTGAGCTCAGGCCAGCCTTGCCATCATCCTAAGGTGCACTTGGATTTTTCTTACCTCCCCACAGGTTGGTTTGGCTATCAAGCCTGGCACTACAGTTGAACACTTGGCACCATGGGCTAATCAGATAGACATGGCTTTGGTAATGACAGTAGAACCTGGGTTTGGAGGGCAAAAGTTTATGGAAGACATGATGCCAAAGGTAAACTACGTTTCTCTTTCCTTATTTATTGAGCTAAAAGCATTGTCTAGATGTGTAGGAAACTGTATGAGATGGTGGTGGCTCAGTGTGGATCTCACTGCCCACCTTTTTATATGGTTCCTCAGGTTCAGTGGCTGAGGACACAGTTTCCCTCCTTGGATATAGAAGTGGATGGAGGAGTAGGGCCTGACACCATCCATAAGTGCGCAGAGGTAAGAGGTCGCAGCAGAGCACCATTCTCAGTCACTGTGCTAAGACACTTGATCAGCTCCCAGAACATAAAAGCTTAGGAGGAATTTTGACTGTTAAGTTTTCAGAGGGAACACACTTAGACAACTAATACCAAATCTACCTGAGGTCTAATCTTGTGCCTTTTCTTAACAGTGGTTACCGAAGCCTCCCCTAAGC
The DNA here is from genome assembly GCA_035583135.1 of Lophotriccus pileatus. Taxonomy (NCBI): domain Eukaryota; kingdom Metazoa; phylum Chordata; class Aves; order Passeriformes; family Tyrannidae; genus Lophotriccus; species Lophotriccus pileatus. Next base: position 1,735,262 of record JAWWES010000002.1, read on the forward strand.
TAGAGAAGTTGTTTGTTTCTTGTATGCTCAGGTAAATAGGAGCAGTGATGAAGAAAGAGGGGGGAAGAGCTGTCTTTTCTAAACCTAATTTGGCATTGTAGTTAGAGGTATGTCACCTGTGTCACATAAGTAGCACTTGTTTGCCACCAGCCCAGAATTCACTACCTCAAGTGCTTTACAGCAGGAAAACTGTATGCGGAGGGTCTGTTCCACTGAATGGGTGTCCTGTGTCTTTCAGGCAGGTGCCAATATGATTGTGTCTGGCAGCGCTATTATGAAGAGCGCAGACCCGAGGTCTGTGATCAATCTCCTCAGGAATGTGTGCTCAGAAGCAGCTCAGAAGCGCAGTCTGGACCGATGAGAGCTGCCCAAGGTGTGTTCAGGAAGGCTCCGGGCATGCAGGAGAACCCTTGTTTCTCATGTGCAGGGGAGGGCTGGATGAACACTAATCACAGAAACGTGTTGCTGCTGAACAGAGGAGTCATTCCTTCGCTGCGATGAAGCAAGCAGCAGTGGGAAATGTTCTGCCTGTCTTTCAGGGTTGGAAATGCAATGGTTTGAGCCTGTCTCTTGATTCTGTGGAGGCTAATTTTATAGCACAAGCTCTAACGCTGACTGGATTGACTTACAGTCAGTTTTTTGCTTACTAGAAGAGTGTAGCATTGCCACAAGCAATCTGTCTTGTGGAAGACTCTTAATCAAACTGCCTTCTGCTGTGTCTGTATTTTGTCATTTGATCTGTGCATTCCTACAAAACTTTTCCACTACTGCATTAAACGCCCCTTCCTTGGTGCGGTAAGTCTCCTTTAAGCTGACTGTCACAAATGAGTGGGTTTGGGATTAAGTTTAGGGAAAATGCAGTCTTAAGAGGGCTAAAACAAAAAAATCTCACTAATGCTAGAAATATCCCTGTGCTTTGCTTTTATTGAACAAGTCAGTGCAGCATTTTTACCAGGTCACAAAGTGGAAAATATCTTCTTATTTAGCTTTCAAATAGCCAGTTAAGACAACAGTGTCTGAAATTCCAGGAAGCAATTAGTTTCCATGGAAGAACATTGCTTTAAAACCCTTCAGATAGTTAAAAATCTTGCCCCACAGCTTCCTTGGTTTATGTGCCTGAGTAAACCATTAAGGGGGACCTGCAGGACTGATACTGCTGAAGTGTTATGTAGGTTGAAACGCCTGGAGATGGCTCCATAAAAAAGCTTGTGGGGAGAATTGTGTGGGACCACACAATTCTCAGTCCTTCAACTGGCTGTGCCCACTTCACAGACTGGCCTGTGTGGGCACATGAAATGAGAGCTGCAACACACTAGAGGAAGACCTGAGCAGGCCATTTTTGGATAGACCTGTCTCCCATGGCTCCAGTTAGGATTGTTAACTCTTTAATGTTTTGTGGTATTGTATGTGGTATATTTCAGTTGGAATTACAGAAGGGTCTCAAACAGTCTGCTGCCCCAGGACCCAGGCCAGGAGGCTCCCATTTCCCCAGCCCCAAAGTCAGGTGTGTTGTCCTCATAGGAAAGCTGGGCAGGTGTCACCTGGAAGCTGCTGGGGGCAGTGCTGGAGCTGGAACACTCTTCTGCTGACCCCAGCCTGCAGGTGTCCCAGAGCACCTTAAGGATGAGTGAGGGCTAGTTTAAACAGTCTTAGAAAAGTGTCTCAAATGGCTGAACTGCAACTTTTTCCTGTGTGGTTAATTGTGGTTTAGGTGAACAAATGTTGCTTCCTTTTTCCACTTGCAACCCCATTTGGGAACTAGAAGAGTTGTCTGGACCTACTGCACTGAGTGATCTTTCAGAAGAGGCTTGCCAAAAGCAGGCTTGGTTAGGAAGGGCAAGTCCAAGTCCTGTTGGATGTGTAAGAGCAGCTTAGCTGTGCTTCTGGAAAGAACCAGCATTGAGTTTAATGTACATGCATGAACAGTCACAGCTTTGGTAGGTAAAATGCAGGCCGAGCAGCTACCAGCTATGAAAATGCTAGTTCAGGATGTGGAGTCTGGCTTTTCGTGCTGTTGAAAGCAGTAGAACAACAGCTGTAGTATCCTGGCCTCCTGCAGTTGAGTGTAAACTGGATTGAAAGCGCAATCAAAGTATTTCTGCTTTTTAGGCTAAATAATTTGGGGGTAACACTCAAGCTGTGCTAATTAATTGATGGTACTAGGCTTTGTGGAACTCTGTGATATGCTCCCACAGGTTGTAGCCACATCTTTGTCGTTGTTTTAAAGCTTGCAGTTTGCAGTTGCATTGACTCCCAGGAGTCTTGTGGGAGAGAGACATTACACACACACACACAGAGTATAATTACTTAATTGCTTCATGCAGCTGGCTCCTGCTGCAGCAGCTTTTACATATCTAAGGTCAAAAGTTGTCAGTGACGACACTCATGGAATAACAGTATTCTTGAATGTCCTTTAATGCTTAAATCAGTTTCCAGTTTCTTTCCTCTGTACATTTACAGCAGTAATCTGTTAGGGTCTGTTCAGGCCAGGCCTGCCCTCCTGGTCTCAAGAGGGCCCATAGCCCCAGGGACTGGAACTGAGCGCTGACATGAACACCCAGCAAGCTGCCTGCATGGTCTCCCTGGGGAGAGACCAAATAAACCCCAGGCCCATTAGGGTGGAGTGCTCTGGTAAGGTTTCAGAAACAAGGGAGAGCACAGCCTGGTGGTATTGAGGCACATGGTGCAGAGCAGTCCAGGGGGATCTGACAGCACAGGTTTGTCTGTACTGAACACAGGATGAAGGCAACTCTTGACAGAGCCAACTCAGGCTGCACTTGGACACATGCTGCACAGGGTGCTACAGCCCACAGCCCCGAGCAAGATAAAACACTGCAGGAGACACACACCGCGCTTCATTTTAATAGGGTTAAGAAGTCTGTACTTACATTCCATTAAGGTCCAGGATGCAGAGATGAAGCGTTTAAACCCTCCTAGCAGCAGGAAGCAGAACATAAGTGGCCTTAAAAAAAAATCTCAGTTGTACATGGTAAATTAAGCACATGGGAAATGCCTTTGTGCACCCTCACCTTCTTGCTTGGGGGACCTTCCTGCATTATGTGTAAGCTGGTATTTCACAGTCAGCCTCTGTAATACCTTCAGCCTCAGCACTGGGAGCAGCACAGACAGCTGTTTTGGTAGCTTAACAGCCAAACAGGTTGGGTTTTCTGTTTTGGTTGTTTTTTGTTTTTTGTTTTTTTTTTTTTTTCTGTTTAAAACTTTGAAAAGGAAAGAAAAAAAGAAGGGGGTTCTTACACACTTTGTGGCTTCAAGGATGAGCCTGAGCTCTCAGCCTGCTCCCACCACCAGCAGCTTCCTCACAACACCAGCATTCAGGTAAAACTGAGCTGTCTGGAGGTAGGAGTCCTTCTGCTTGGAAAAGGGCTGCAGGCAATAAACCACCATACCAGTGCAGATTCCAGCTGCATACAGCATATGGAAAGAAAATGAAGAAGGGCTGGTCCTGAGGCCAGGTTGAGTTAAAGTTTTCTACCCCTGTCCCAGGAGTGAAATGGGGCTACTGAAAAATCAGGTGCCTCCCCGAATTTGCTCCTGGCTGGAGCAGAGACACAGTGGAGACACAGAGGGCAGGGCACAGGACTGCTGCAAGGTGGCAGATGAGCAGAGGTGCCGCAGGTGAGGAGCACAGCCTAAGGCTTCCCGGAAAGTATCACCATGCACACACAGCATTGCCCACTTCCCCTACCAGATGGAGGGACCTCCAGGTGGGAGCTGATGGGGGAAAGCAAGTAACAGCCTGTTCCTTTGCCAGCTTATGCGTGTGCTGCACACCTGATGGCAGAGCCCTGTATGCCACCACTGTGTGGGGCAGGCCGGTGGTGGCACCACAGGCAGGAGGAACGGCTCTGGCACTGTGCTCTGGCTGTGCAGTCACTCAGGCGGCTGCAGTTTGCTGTCACCGGCCTAGCCAGCCGATGTCTGCACCGGGCAAGGTACCCAGCAGCTGCTTTAGCCCTCACTTGGAACAACCCAGCAGCCACACGATGGTTTGGCAGCCAGGATCTGAACCACCAGTGCAAGGACACTCTACAGTTCCCCAGGCTGACCAAAAGGGAATCCAGCTCCTATCCTATGAGGTGGTTTTGCCTCTTTTTTGCCTCATTTTTAACAACTTTCCCACCCTCCAATCCAGAACGCCCTCCTCTCACTCCTTCCCATAACATACTGGATTGCATTTCCATTTCCTGGCAGAACCTTCAGGACATGGAAGGCAGCTGGCTGGTTTACTTGGTCCGTCCCATTTCTTGAAGTGCAGGAACTCCTCCTGTTGCCTCAGGGATCAGACAGCACAGGGAGCCCTGACCTTAAAACAAAGCTGGTCCGATCAGGCATCCTAATGAATGGATAAAGGTATGGAAAAGACCTGCAAAGCATCTAAGACACGTACCTTTCAGAAAGCTTTTCCCAGCAGCAGATGCTCATGCAGGGCAAGAGAGAGGGCAACATCCACCTCTGTACTGAGGTGCTGAGGGGGCCCTTTAGCCCCACAGCACCAGCACAGCCTCAGTACCACAGCAAAGCTACAGTAGGTTTGCAAAGCCATCTGTGCGCCAAGCAGGGCTCTGTGCCAAGAGAAAGCACTGCTGCTGCTACTTCACTTCTAAAAAGCCATCAAATTCAGACTATATACAACATATATAGAAATAACTTTTAATTAAAAAAACCAACCTTGCATCAAAGATTATTGTATCAGACATTGAGGCAAGATTCAAGTTTAAGACAAACCAGTGTTAAAAAAGTGTTTAAAAAAATAATCAGAATGTGCAATAAACTACAATGTAGCAATAGGTTGTAGCGTTGAAACTTTACTGAACTGTTTTCAGATGCCCAGTATATATTTGCTGTCATTTTGACAAAAAAAAAAAATTGACACTAAAGCTGGGTCATCTGTCCAGTGCCATTCCAGATGTTACACGTGGAATAAAACTGCATAAAAACACAGACTCCTATTAAACTGCCTTCAACTGTCCTACACAGAAAAACATCCTGTTGATGCATTATACCTACATTCAATGTTTAATTTGTTAATACCTCTTGGGATTGCAGATACATTCCAAACTATGCTATTTAGATGCAAGTTTAAACAGCTTGCCTTTGTTTCCTCACTGTGAGTGTGTTGGGAAATGAAAAATTTATCCAGAATCACAGTGAAAAGCTTTGGGGCTTTTTTTTTTTTTTATTGGTCTTCTAGACATCAATCATCTTTTCCTTTCCAGCTAGTCACCAAATGTTGGCATAGTTATGAGACTCTTACAAGGCACTATACAGAAATTGGAACAAGACTTTAAACATATTAAAGCAAAGTATTATGAGCCTCATTAGCTACTGAAGGATTTAGGAAGTAAGATGACCCAAACCACAGTATTCCAAAAGCTGCATGACTGATTTGACTCCACACCTCTTTCTTCCTCTCTCCCTCCCCACATGCCCAAAGCAGAGACCCTACCTTCTGGGTAGCAGATACATTGACTATGGAAATACAGGGAGCAATTTCTACCTTATTGCTTGAGGACATGGATATGAAACATGCCCTGTCACTACTGAGAGCTGAGTACAGATTTTAAGCCAGATGCAAGACTTCCACATCACCTGCTTTGAACTGCTGGTTTTCACTTATCATTACTTTACACATGCAGTTAGAGAGACAGGTTTTTGCCCCATGGTCATACCACAGAGGAAAATCATCTGAGGCTATCTCTTATCCCCTCTATTTTCAAGTAGTTTTTCCTGTGTTCAATTTAAGTTGTTGGCTAAGGTAGGCAGCATCTCCTGCTGCACCAGAGTCCACTAGAACGAGAAATGCATTTGAAAACAAACAAAACAGAAATGGATGATTATTGACAAATGTGACAACAGGACAACAGACAGTGAATGGTGCCAGCAATTCATGTGTGCCCACTCGCGACACTGGGAATATTAGACTTCCAGCTTGAAATAATTACTTTCTCTTGGGGTTCAGGAAGAAGAAAGTGTTGTCTTTGGGATTTATCCTGCCTGTTACAAAGCAAGAAAGAAAATATATTATATGCAGCTAACGCAAAAGTTTTGAATTGTGCTGTCATATGCTGTGTGAATGAGAGATTTTACCTTACACTTTTCTCCACCTTAATTGGCTTTCTTAATGAACCACATTATTCCCTGTCACCTTTGTTTACTTGTGCTGTTGCTTCCCAGGCAAATGTTTTTGCAGTCTTCTGACTCTTGGGTAGATTGTTTTCTTGGTGGATGGCCATTGTCTGGCAAAGCAGTGGGTGTCCCCAGAGCACAGGGAGAGTTGCTGGGGAAATCTGCACTTGACATTTCAACCTCATTTGTTACTTGATCTTGGCACAGTAAAGCTTCTACCTCTTCATCTTTTAGTGGAAAAACTCGAAGTTCCCACAGCCCAGCCTGAAAGGAAGCAGAAGCGTAGGAGTGAGGATGAAAAAAAGAGGAAAAGAGGGTAAAAGGGGATTTTAGTTGAGTCTGAAAGGATTAGGTCCGTGCAGAATGATCTGCTATCAAGTTACCAATGAGTGTCTTTCTTTACAATGTTTGCAGGGCTCTTCAGATAAAGAATACAACACTGCTAGGCACCAGCTGGCAACATAAGCTGGCTACATAAGGTTTTGAACTCGTAACAGAGCTACTGTTGAACAGGCATAGTACAGGAAGGGGGAAGCTCTTTTCCACAGTGCCAGACCCATCAGAATACCTGACCCTGTAACCATCAGGCCTGTCTGGAACCCTTGCCAACATCCCTGAAAAAAGATTCAGTCTAAACCCAGTCCTGCCATATTTGCCTCAAAAACATATGCCCTGTGTAATGAGCAATGAAATTATTACCTGCTGGGAGATCTTGGGGTTCCTTTAAAAAGCACAGCAATCTAGTTCTACAGAGCAGCACTGTGTTCAGTGCACATAAACTGGGGTGACAGCCTGAGATTCCAATCAGTGAGACAGGGGACTATGTTCAGGTTCTTTGTTTTAGGGTAGAGAGAGTCATCGCTGACCTGCCCAGACCTGGAAGCTATTGAAAGCACCCACCTTTGCTTCCTGGCCCTCCCTGCAGAGTGGTGCTGTCCCTGAACAAACAGAGCTGCGGGCTTCCAAAGTCGGGTCAGGAGCAGGCTCAGCAGCACACTGGTCTTGGCTGTGTCGGCTGTCGGCATTTTTGCTGTAAGATCTAGTGCAGGATAAGAAACAAGTCTTAAGAACTACTCCCTGTCCTTTCACATTGCCAGGAATGACCAGGTTTTCTTTTCAAATTGTTCAGTTTCTCCATATATGCTACCTACTGCTCGTTTAAATCAAAACAGCAGATGAAAACATATGTGGTTCTTGACAACCCTCTTGTCTGGAGGCAAAGCGGAGCACTATGTGGAGGAGCTAAGTGGACAAAACAGGGCTGGGACAGGCACACCCTGTCTGCAGACAGCTGGTGGCTGGTCCCACTCCTGTGCCTTGCTCCACATGCTCACCAGAACTGTGATTTTGGACAAGAGAAGTCAATGAGCCATGGGCTGTTTCCACTTGGGAGAACGCGGCATCAAGTGCAGGAGCATGCAGAGTGCAAACTGCACTGTCAGCAGACTGAGCCAATGCAACGTGAGAGGCAGCAGCAGGTCCTTGGGCTCCCCCTTCCCACCTCTGGTCTGGACTCAGCTCCAAATCAATCAAGAATTAAATAGGATTAAAAATTTTGACCTCGCCTTTAATACAAATTTGTACTAGATATAAAACAGTGGCACATATCTGAAATGCCAGGTGAAAGCCTGACCTTGCTCACATCAATGAGCAAGCAGTTTTACTTCTGAATTCAAGTAGCACTAAGATTTCACCAAGGAGTTCATAGTTTCAAAATTAAGGTACATACAGAACTTCTTATTTTTCAAAATACTTTCTAAAGTTGGGGAGTTTTTATGTTCAAAATTTCTTAAAATAGAATTCCTTAATATGGTTTAGCTCTACTTTTGTCCTGCATTAAAAAAAAGCTAGCTTTGCATATTTATTCCTAATCATGATTCACTTTCATCCAAAAGCAGACACAAGCGTATGACAAAAAGCACAAAAAGTTATTTCAGCATTTATAGGATGCTTCAGATTCTGAAGTGATTTATGGGAATCATTTTCCCAGTGCCAAACTGCAGATACAGTTTTATGACTTTCACTCCAATATACACTACTTTTTGAAAGACTTTTAGTGGTTACATTTAATTCTGTTGAGTTCTGCACCAGATGGCAAACCTGACAGAACAAACCATTCACACAATGACTTTTTAAAGCGTAAGGTCCCGGGCACAGTCCAGGGCCCTTCAGTAATATCTCTGAATGCAGTGGACTTTCACCTGATTCAGGTGAGTGAAGAAGGGGTCATGTTACTCTTGCATGGCTGAAGTCATAATAACTGGGAGTGGCACCAGCTAGCAGAGCTCTGTCTTTAGTGAGGGAATAAGATATCTGTTCACTAATACCAGGTCACTGACATGCCGAAATTCTTTAAGTATGCACGTCTCAGCACTGCCTTCCCTTTCCAGCCACAAAGCCAAACATACCTGGTACTGTCCCTGACGAGGTAAGTAATGAAGAGTGCCCTCATTTTCAAACTTCTCTGACACTGTTGCACTAACAACCCAGACCGGGTTCATTAGCAAGGCTCTTATCAAAGCCTTCCTGTACACCTGCCTGCTGTTCCTCCTGGGCCAGCGGCTCTGCTCCCACAGCGACCATCTCGCGCGCTCTCTTTCTTCATACTTTGCATGACGCAAGGAAAAAGCTTCATCTGACAGATCTTCTGCCTGTAACGAGACACAGGGAGAGCTGCTGCAGTCATCATAAACATCACTAGAAACAAAGCCAGACAGTATTATCTATAATTCTGCAAAGGTCTGCTCACCAAACAAGAGAGCGTAACATGCTTGCGCTATAAAGGCACACCCAAAAACGTGTTCGGCTCACAAGAGCTCTGGCATATGGGATGCTGTCACTTTCACCTTTATTTCTTTACATGTCTGAGGTTAATCTGAATGGATATAGAAATTATAACCCCCCATGGAACTAACATATTTTTCTGTCTGGTGAGAGGTAGAAAATTAAGAGGACATGTATTCATTTGCAAATCAAGGCAGTGTTAAAAGCACATAATAAAGACAAGCAAAATTACAGGAGTTTCCAGAGACTGCTTCAGCAGGAGGCTGGGAGGCAGCAGGATTTGCCAGGTGCTCTTTGAGCACTGAGAAATAGCTTTGAGATCACCAAGGACTTCGATAACTCCACAGAGAGGAACTCGGCAAACCTGAGGTGCTGCATTCCTGCTAAGAAACCAAGCAGAAAATAGCTCCTGCTTTGAAGAGACTTTCTTAGCCAGTGGTTTGCATGACCCCAGCACAGCTTAAATCAGCCCTAACACAAGTACTTCACCTGCTCATAGTCAAACAAGAGCCAGCTTTTTAGGTAAAATATGCAGTTATTGCACCAGACCTTCACTGCCACCTTTGTTTCTCTGCTGGCAGCACACCAGGAAGTCTGTTCCTGAGCCAGGGCTACACGAGGAGCACTTTGCTGCCCTTCTGCCCTCCCCCCTCACTCCCCTGATGGAAAGGCAAGCTCTTGGCTGGACCCCTTCAGCACAGCTCACAGTTATTTCAAAGTGCTCCAAAGCATTCAAAGTTCAGCTAAAAAGCTGAGGTTGGCAAGAGCATACGAGTGCTGCAGCCATGGATTTTATGTCAGCCACTCCCAACCCAAAAGCAGAGAAATTCTAGGAAAGAATAATTCCTATTCATAGGAGGTGTGAAGCTTCATGGCCAGATCAGTCCTGGACAAGAATTATACTAAAAAGTGGGAGACCATTTTTTTTTTCTATAAAGGAAAATCCTCAGTGGTCATATACAAATAGCAGTCTTTATCTTGTGATTGAGCCTGACGAAACACAGAACCGAATGCACAGTCCTCGCTGGAGTGCCAGGTAGTGCCACCCAGGACAGGTGACACTGGCAGCTGGAATGCTCCCCCCTGGACAGCTATGGGCCCAGAGGTAGTTCACTGCCCTTATGGGCACAACAGCAGAGCATTACAATGGATGAAAAGCGTCCCAAAGACTTCAGTGCAATCGGAATTGGCCTCAGGACCTGCTGGTAAAACTGGCTGCCCAGTTCCTCCTCAGCACTCAACAGGAAGCTTCAGACAAACAGGCCTGCTTTGTTTGGCCATCTCATGACGCCTTGCTGAAGGCTCCTCATTGCTTTTATTTATTTCTGTTAAACACAAACCACTTTGTTAGCTGCTGGTTTCCTTTCATGAAAGTCAGCTATGCCATGGGTTTCCTCCTCTCTCTGGAATTCACCAGCTCTGTCACTTGGATGGCATCAGAACGGGCTGCACCTCAGTTCACATTCTGTCTTTCCAAGGTCAATGATGTATAGCGTGAAAGTGAGAATTTTATGAACTATGAAAGTGTTATTCCCTCAGGGAAAATTCAGGATTTTTCTGTGTGCTCAGATTTCCTTTGAAGTGGAAACAAAAGATAATTTTAAAAGAAAAACCTAAGATTTGGAAAATAATTTTCTTTGCAAATTGCCAAAACTTTTCATCCTGGGAAGAGACTTCATTTTTAACAAGTTTCCTTTCAAAAATCCAAGTCCATATTCCTTTTCAAGTAAAGAGTTTTGAAAAATACAGCTTGAAAAATACTGGTCCTTTTCATAGCTAGTGATAGCAGATTTAACTACTTGTTTATTTAAAGAGTTCTACATCATTCCATTAAAGACTACATTTTCTTTTTAAAAAATTTTTCTGTATTCTATGGGTAAAGATCTCATGACCTCAGAGTAAAAGGTCTCTGCTTGGTTCAGTACAGCCCCTGCCCCTCCCCAGCTTTGTAATGCTTTATGTACTTCCTCTACCAACTTTAGGTTAATTAAAAGTTGCTGTAACGGGAAATATTTGGGATATTTTTTCCCACTGAGGTTAGTTTGAAAAAGGAAAAAAGAAGTGCCATTCCTCAGTGGATGGATCTGGCAGTGATGTTGAGAGAAAAGGCTATGGGGAAGGCCTGTTTGTGAGACATGTCTAACAATTTCACTCAAAGAAAAAGACTTAAATAAGCAAACTACGGTTTGGATCCCCCCATTGCACTACAAATACTGTGCATTAATGTTGAATAGCACCGGGAATATTTCTGAAATATTCTGTTCTCAAAACAACAAAACCTATGTTTCACTCTTTGGCTCCACAGGAAATACTGAGTCATAGGCCACGAAAACACTTACGCAAAACTAACTGCACACAGAATTATTCCAAAGTATTTATCATTACTCAAATAACTACAAAATAAACTTGAATGTTACAATTGTGCCTTTCCAGAATTTTAACCTGGATAAAACAAATGAAAACCAAAATGAAACAGGAAAACTCGTGTCACACCCTCCCATGCCTTAAAGCAATAACAGACTGCAAATTCACACATGCAAACCAGGAAACTCAAATGCTCTATTTCCAGAAACTTAAGTATTTTTAGAGCAAGTAATAGAGCAGACATAGATAGTATACTGATTAACTTTTGCATTGCCAATTTTGTCCTTGTAAGCCAAAATTTCCAGGAATAAAAATGCACCCAAAAAAGGTAACCTTTTTGTACTCAAATAAAGGCATGGTGAATAGGCTTGATTCCCAGAAAGTGCTCAGTTTCCATCCTTGGAAGTGTGGCTCCTGTGGAACATGACAAATTTTTTTGTAACTCATGGAAACTGAGGGCAAGTCTATTACATGGACAGGGGTTGTTGCACTGAAAGCCTTTAAACAAAGAAGAGAGAGAAGAGAAAGGAGAAGGAAAAAAAGTTATCCAGTGGCACAATTCCCTGATTGCTGCTTGACACAAGGACAACTCCAGAAGTTTTCAATTTAGCTATGCAGAAGATAGCCAGAAAAGAAACTATTATATAATACCACCACAGGCTACTATGCAGTAAAATAAAGAAAAAGAGTATTTTATGTAAAAGCAGAAAGTAGATTTTGCCTTCCCTTTTCCTGCATGAATGACCTACTTCAGCACAAGAAGCAGTTTCAAGCGTGTCAAGAGCGTGAGTGCATAAAATGCAAACAGGTAATGGTGCTGTTTTCTTATGTCTTTTCACAAGCTTACGTGGTAACAAATGTAACTTGGCTCAAAGCTAAAGCAAAGGAAGTGGAGGAGTTATGCTCAATCACCTTTTCTCAGTACTCTGAAAAACATCCAGACCAATTAACATGATCCCAAAAGAAAGGGGGAAACTGGCCGAACAAGATCTTTAGCATTTTTCTCTTGTCCCTTCTAATTCTATCCAGTAGCACAAACAATACAGATACAGTGGGCCACAGCAGGAGGCAAAGCTGCTTTATTGTTAACTCAAGTTATTTCCTGGCCAGAGGATGAGTCATACTAGATCCACGAGTAATGTCAAACACAAATGTACTGGGAGGGCTACTAAATGAGTGATTGGCCCATGAGCTTCAGAGAGACACCTTGAAGTCCCTTCGGCAAAATACACTTAAAGCACAAGACAAGTCATCTCTGTGGGATATGAAATCTAAACAAGAAACCCACTGACTCCTCCAAGCAAGTCCCTGGAAGCCCTGAAGGCAAACTGCTGTTGAAATTCTTCCATCCCTCATTCCACCAGATACCATGACAGAGTAATGAACAGTAGATGCTCAAGGGACAGTGTGCCCTTGCTGCCTTATTAGTTATTCTCCAAATGGTTTAATTAAATATCCTTGCAGAAGAGTTCTCCTGTGCATGTAACTTGACCTTCTCAGTACAAAGGAAGATCAGGCATGTTTTCTGCTGGCTGAGGCGGTAGCAGCCCAAAAGTCAGTGGGTAGAAGTAACATAAATCTGACCACCAGATTTCACAAGAATTTCTCAACTGCATTGGAAAAGGTGGGGACAGAGTAAGCTTTTCTCTTCCTTCCAACCAAAGAGCATGATGCCAAATAAGTGCAACTACACCAGGTAAGGAACTGAGTCCATGATGCTATCCTAGAGGTTCATTTCCAAGGAGCAGGAAGCTACAGACCTAGTAAAGCTCTCATGAAGCCACTGCCTTTGTGCAGAGTGTATTTTGTACCCCAGTTGTAGAGATTCTCTGAAATAGGAGATCATGAACAGATACTGTAGATGAAAGCACAAATAAAAGTCCTACAGTTACAACTGGTGATAGTGGCAGAGACTGGAGGGAGGACAAAGGACAGCAAAAGTGGCAGGTTTCTGGAAAAGGAGCCACAAAAAGACTGGAAGGACAGAAAACCAGCCTAGAGTCCAGACCTGCTGTTGTGTTCAACCTGAGGTTATGAAATGCCTCAAACCCCTGAATAGCGAAGAAAGAAAGGGACCCCCACCTGCAAAGCCCATGGACATTCCCTGAAGAAAAAGCAGATTGTTATGCCTGGAGGAAGCAACAGTAGCACATGATGTGCAAACTTAGCTCAAGAGGCAGGTGGGAAATAACGAAGGTTATGTTGTACCTGACAAAGCAGAAAAGTTTGCTCCCAACAGGAGTGTTGCAGTAAAAGAAACACTGAGAAGAAAACTGAATAAACTTGCTGGACCTATAGGTAGAATGCCTAATTACCATCTGAAGAGCAACATGCCATGGGAACTGGCCATGGAGGGAGAGGATGAGAGAAAAGAACAGCATTATAGCACAGGCAGCCCCGAGGAGACATATCGGGTGAGCAAGCATGACAGTGCTCAGGAGCAGGGAAGGCAGAGGCTGGATCCAAGAGACCCTTTGGGACTGCTGACTGGGCAGCAGCAAGGGACAGGCAAGTTTTCACCATCTGATACTTAATACGTTATTTCTGAAACTTGAAACTTACCGGGATTTGCATGAAGTCAGTGATTTCACATAGTATGTACCAATTATCCCAATTATATATTATAAAAAACTTATATATTATATAAAACTGATAGATTAATTAAAATACAACCTACCTCTTCTTCATCTGTATGTGATTTTTCTAAAGGTTGAAGTTCAACAACTCTCCAGCTAGAAATGAGACAAGGAAAATCAAATTAATTTACCTAAATGCTGTTTCATTATTTCAGCAGTAAAGATGACTCTTTTGTTTCTACAATATATTGTTAGTTAATCCTTCACCACTACTTGTGCTTCAGAATTTCCTTCAAATAAAATAATTTCACAAATTTAAGGTGCTGATAAAAGATGCCTGAAATTTAAATTTTCCTTTCACAGCTCAGTATCTAACCTTTCCTTTTCCCAACAGAGTCTTTAAGCTATCCAATAGAGTCTTAATGATATTTTTGGCTTTAAAGGCAACATAAAAGCAAATATATATTAGAGATTTAAAATACAGAACAAATGCATTTAGCCAATTTCAGGCAATTTGCTAGTAAGCCACTGAATTATAGCATAGGAGATCAATTACCCTGTGCTCTTTTTTTGAAACAAACAAACAAAATGTCTCTAGAATAAGGGATTAGAGGCTTACACTACATGGAAAAAATAAGCTTATTCTACTGTATCAGAATGTCTGAATTTAAAAAATATATGCTAAATCCATTTGGTTTAATTCAGGGAAAATAGCAAACTATTTTCTTATGAACACACAAAACAGACATCAATCTCCAAACAGCCATTCAGAGTTGGTCAGCCTTATGGCACATTTAAGGCCATGAATATCACTACAATTAACATGATACAAACCCACTTCTATTTTTAGCCAGCCTGTGCATCTGCCACCTCCCTGTGTATATCAGACTACTTCCCATGTGCTATCAACTGTCCAGACTTCCCACCACTTCAGTCAGAAGAACTGAAGTGCACAGATAAAAAAACCCTCAAGTGCATGAAAAGATCATCCTAATATAACATTTTCCAACTTCATGCTCCACATTATTTATATTTTTGTTAACATTCTCACGTTCGTTTTCCTATCTCTGCAATGAAGGAGGTCATGAGCAAACCTTGGGGTGAGGATTTCTTTGTACTGTAGTTTCTCCAACTTCGATGGTGCTACCAGCGACATGGGAATAACAATGTTGTCTATATCATAGGAGCTCTCACTTCTCAACCTCCTCCTCGAGTTATGCTGAATAATACAATCAATACGAGAGAAGATGTGTCAGCTCAAATCACAGGAAGTACACATTAGCTGAGAAACATTAGAACCTCACAAGGAGAAAGTCTGTAACTTGAACACATTCTTTTGTGGCTTAATGACTTCCAACATCTCCTCCTCTTCAATGGAATCTCAGTAAATCTTAAAATTGTCTCATTTCTGAGGTTTACTTCTTGCTGGTGTAACTTTTGCTGAAATCAGCATGAGTTTCTCTTCCCTGTTCAGGTACAGTTAATTCTGAATACGTAGGAGAACTTTGAAGTTAATGCCACCTTTTCATAGTGTTCAGTCTACAACGATGATCCTCTATCATCTACTAACCTGTAAGCCAAGTAGTTCTTCAGTCTGATATAATTAAGAATTCCAAAAGAGAGAGAAAATTTAGTTCTAAATTGTGATACATTCCATATTACAAGTTCTCAATATTTAACTGAACTTTAACAGAAACCGACTATCCTAAAATGGTCATTTAGGTGTTCTTTGATGATGGTCGGCTCAAGGGAAAAAAAGGAGGAGTGTGACTTGTCAAAATTATGTAGGGACACACATTTAAACTCCACTCTGCATTTTAAAACATGATGACTTAAAGAGCACCAGCTTACCACTAACCTTAGCAAAACCATGGAATTGAAATCTGAATATTATTGTGAAATTTGCCATGAATTCTGATAAAACAGAGTGTGTTTCTGCAGGGACTTCACTGAACCAGAGTTCTGCTGTTCCTCATCAAATTTATATACCAGAGACTTTCCTACAGTTCTGCACAAAATGTTTTAAACGGTGAAACTGAGAGTTAATAAATTTTGTGACTGTATTTGCACCATGAGGCCCTTTTATGTAGCTGCACCAAGATAAAAGGGTCATAAGAGCCCTTGTGCAAAACTGGGAACATAAATCACAGTGTATTTAATGGAATTTGAAAAAAAAAAAGGAAAAAAAAAGGCAAAATGCCAATAAACCAAACTTACACTCCAGTTGTATGATCTGCAGAACTCTTTTACAAGTAAGTATCTGTTTTAGAAACACCACACACTCAATCTGGAATCCATTAGTTAATGGATTTGCTGGAAAAATGCTCAGTACTGTAATTTAACAGTAAATGAGCTGTAAAAGGTGTGTGGTTTTGGATTATCAATTTGCGCAATTCTCTTTTGATGTTTCAGTTGAGACAGTGGTACGTTTCTGGTTTACCTGTGACGACGTGTTGTGAGTGGGCCGAGACATGGCACTGACACTGGTGGCAGCAGCAAAACTGCTCTGGGATTCTGATTCTGCATGTTGAAAGGAGAACGTCTCAAACCGAGCGCTACTTTCGCCTGTCACAAAAAATAGCAATGAAAGGATACATACCGGCTGTTGTCCATTAGACTGCAGAGTTTTTCCATACAGTAATTGTAAAGTAATTTCTAGAACCCCACACTGAACCACTCACAATTTCCTGGATACTAAAAAAAGCCATCCAAATAAACACTTGCTGCTCATCGTTTCATTGTTGTGCCACAAAACTCATCCCTCTCCTTCTACAAAGGATTTCTTCTCATGAAACCACCTTCATACGGGGAAATCCTGATTATTTTTTCAGGAGCTGCCATATACACACAACAAACACAATCAGACTTAGAGGACTGCTTTCCCCTGTTCCCCTGCAGCACTTCCCTAGCTGGGGTGCCTCTCGCCAATTCTCTGAGCCCTTACTAACAATTTCTTCCTTAATAAATGATAAAACTGGCAGCAAGGGTAACAAACAAAATTAGTTTAGATTTCCAAACCAATAGATTTCCAAACCTCTATTTTAGTTGTGGTCCACTGCTCCAGACAAATTGTTATTATTGTTTACTGCCATTCAGTCACACTGTAAGCAGCATTTAGGGGGATTCAGAATTTAACCACCTGTTCTGCTTTCCTTCTGGCTTAATTTACACTAAGAAAGGAGAACTCAAATTTAATATACCAACATAAAAAGAATCAGTGTATTCCAGTGTGGAAAAAGAGGCAAGACTGACTCTAAAGACTGTATTTCACATGCTGCGTCCATGAACTCTCATCTCCCAGGCAGCTCTGCAACTCCCTGGCACACAGCTTTTATTTTTTGCCTTGTTCATTAGGCTGATCTTCCCCATGGATATTTCTCCTATACAGAGGCCAAATTAGGAATAAATATGTAGTACTACACCCATAGCACTAATAAGCTACAACTTGTGCTGCTATTTGAGAATACATCACAGAACAGTTTTCTGGCATTGGGAAACTATGATCCTTGTGATAACAGATAGCTTTTTTTGTTCCATTACCTAAAAAAACTAAATAATATTGGCAGAAGACTAAGTGTAACTTCAAAAGGTTTACAGCGAGAAGTCTGCCCTCTTACTAGAGCTCCCGATTACCTCAAGTTGTTGATCTGAGTAACTCTCCTCTAACTTTCTCATGAACTGGATAGGTTTGGTTTGGGGTTTTGTACTGTGGGTTTGGGTGGGTTTTTTTAATCATAGATCATAATTTTTGATTAAATCATCTCTGCAGTAGTTCCCATATCTCCACCTCATACTACAAGATTACAGTAGCAGTTTTACCTGGATATGCATCAGAAGTTTATTTTTTTGCAATGCTAGCTGATCATTTATACCTTTTAATCCTTTTTTTTTAGGGGGAATTTTAATATAATTTCTTCTTTTGATCAGAGATTTATTTTCTTCAAATGTCTTGTGAGCAATTTTGCCAAAAGTTTTCCGAAAGTCACATAAATGAATCAGTAACAAGATCTGTTACACTTTACATTCTAACAGCATGGAGAGGGTAAGATGTCATTTATCCTTACAATGGTACACTGAATTTTTTATCCCTAAATTATCACATTATTCTACAGAACTCTGAGGGTACTTCCTATTAATTTACCAAGTGCTGAAGTAAAGACTTAATGGCTTAAAATAGAATGATAACAGGAATGAAAACACAATAAGGCTATCCACAAGTCCTCTTAACAATCTGGAAAGAATCCAGAACCCGAAATGACAGTACACAACATATGAAACAGTGGACCAAACATACCAGGAATAGTAAATGTTTTGTTGGGCACGTGATTTGACAGACAACTTTGCAATTCAATCTGTTTCACTGACTACTATTAAAAAAAAAAACCCTTTCATATTAAGAATAACCCAGTACTAGAAAAATACAGTTGGACTGCTAAGCAGTTTCCTTTAAGAGTGCTCCAAAAATAAAATACAGAAGCTTGTCCTTTTGTAATATATACTCAGGAAGAAAGAGGATTACTGTGCTTTAAAATAGCAAGTTATTTTCATGGCGTCCCAAGTTTCGTAACAGTATCCTTTTTGGAGAGAACTTAAAATTCATTTTCAAAGCCCAGTGGTGACAACTGCATTTATACGGTACATATTTTAAAAGCAGTGTCTTCTTGCACTTCTCTTACCTACTGCTGTCTCACTAAGGTGTCTTTTCTTTCTTCCTTCTGACAGCTGATCGGATGTTCCTGACACCAACTGAGATTTGGAACTAGATAAACAGCCACTGCTCCATTGTTTGACAGAAACATGATGCTGATTATAGTCTATAACAAAAAAAGCATGTATGCAATTGAAAACCTACTTTCCATTGGCACAATTTACAGGAAATCTCAACTGCTAAGCTGTTTATAATGGAAAAAACCCACCAAAACGTATGATAGGAATCCAAATAGTAAACAGTACTACAGTCTGTTTACTACATGCACCTGGCCCAAACTCCCCCACTTGGTGTTAGTGCCCTCCTACAGTTCTGGTGGGATCATCTCAGAGCAGCAAAGGACAACCTGACACTGTGGTCTGGGAAGAGATTCCTCCTCCACCTAAAGCCTTAAGTCAGTTACCTTCTCTGATAACCTGCTTTGTACTAAATTTATAAACTGAACCTCTTCGTGGAACAAATTACTGATAAATGAACAGAAAATGGTCTTCCAATAATAAAATATTTTGCTTTACATACCACTGTCAGAGGATACTTTAAACTCCCCTCCCAAAGATGAGGTATCAACAGGTTCTCCTTTGATGTCATCCTTCCTTAATAATGTTTCAAAGTATATGTGAAGAGGAATATCTGAAAAAACAAAAATCCAAATGAAAGAGGGTCAATATTAGAGAGATGGCAACCTCTGAGCCAAAGTATTATCCATCATGGCTAAAGGTCTAGGCACTGATTCACTCAATACAATCTGATATAATCCATGAGCAGTACTGAATGACACTCTGGAGGGAATTGAGTGAGAGTAAGACAGGGCTCTTCCCCCCTCGACGAACTCCTGCACAAAACTCAGCACAGCAGAGCACATACAGAGCACTTTTCCCTGTAATCTGCAGAGGCTTCAGTTCAGCCTTTTGGGTACAAGTCATTAGTCATTAATGCTTTTGGAAATTGTTACTGCCTAGAACCCGGAGGTAATTTCAAGGTACATTCCTTCTCTCTCTCCCTGAAAAGGCTACAGCAGGGCAAGGCAATTCATTTCCTTATGGGAGCTTTAACCCAGAATTAGCCTGCAAAACACCTCAAGTGGTAAGAAATTTACCCCCTGTTGTAAGGCAGGAAGGCTTAAGAAAAATAAGTCTCTCTGAGAAGCCTTTCTGGGAAAAAAAATTTACAAGAATGAAGAGAAATTAAATAGGAGGAAAAAAAGTCAATGTAAGAAGCCAGCTAGTATATTCAGAATGAGAAGAGGACCAAGGGCAGCATCAAAGGGTGGGCATTAAATTATTTACACACAATCTTAGCCTCGTGTGCCTTCAGAATGTGGCAGGACAGAAACTTTCAACATATTTTGCTAAAAAGAACAATTTATTTCAATTTGATACGGATCAAACAAGGTATTCTTTCGTAACACCCCAAGGATCTTGCTGTGTTTCCTATTCTACTTCCAAGTAAAACATAAAGAAGGTCTGAAAGGTGTATTAGTCACAACATTTAAGTAAACAATTCACCAAAATATTTCTCCTGGTTTGGATTCGGGTTTTTTTTTGGTTTGGTCTTTTTTTACCTGAGGAACAACCTGGATGTCTCAGAGATTTTTTATTTTATGCTCCTGTGTCTTAATCAAAAGGGCAGGAGTGCTTGTCTCAGTTTATCCACAGGCTAGGTGCAGAAATACCAGAAGCCCAAACTTCTTAAATACAAACTACAATTCTCCAGTTATAAAGGTGCAAGTTTAAACAGGTGCTTTTGTGTCCAAGGGATGCTGCAACCACTGATGTACTTTTGGTCAAGATCCTTGGTCATTTGGAAAGTGTGAAGGCAAGACTTAGACCTATGGGCAGTTCTGCTTCCAGAAGTGAGCCAGTCCCACTACCCTATTTGCTAGGCTGTCTACAAATTATGATTCACTTTTGAAAGCAAAACACAAGAAAAAACAAGATGAGAGAACTACATCTGAATCTTGAATCCCTCTCTGCACACTAAAAAATCAAACTCTGAGAGTTCCAAAATAAAACAAAGGCCAATAACACATTTTTAGCACACAGAGAAAATTAAAACCCTTTCCCTTTACTCTGCTGGCGTTTTGGGGAGTTTTTTATACATAAAGATGTGGGCAGAGCACAAGCAGTATTTTAAGAGAAGTTATTCCTCTGGAAGGGGATAACCAAGAAAGCTGCTAAGAAAACATGAAACTGAATCAGGCTACAACTTGGAAAATTTCTACCATGCATTTATTCACAATAATTCTTTCACGTGAAAGAAAATTACAGACTAGTGGTCTTCATGAGGAGGTAGAGACAGCAAAATACACAAAGCACTGAGTAAAGCATGAATCTGGAAATAGGATTTTCTTAAAACAACAAAATAACATAAAAACTCAATAGGATTAATCACTTCCGCTGATAATGGCATTTATTATTCCATTTTGAAGTCCCAACTGCTGTCAAGTTGCACCTGCACTAACTTTACAACAGAGTCACAGACATCGTCTGCATTATTGCCCAAAAAGAATAAAGAATCAGATGACAGAAACCATAAACTCTGACGATTACCAAAAAGGCAGATTATCATAAAAACAATTAGAAAATCTAAATAAAGCTTCTTAAAACTAGTCCAAAGGGCCTGAACAGAAAATTGCTTACGAAAACAACATAGCTAAGGTATGGTAACGTGTTGGTAACAGCACCATCTCTAAAGGACTAACACTGACTCAATTAGACACACCATGAAACACCCAAACCGACCTTTTTCCTGGCCAGTCTTTCTAGGTTGTAAGAGCATTGCTGGTATAGGAAATGTAGGTAGTCTGCTTTTCAAAAGTTAGGATGAAGTTAAGATTTTTGGTCCAAACTCATGTAATTTGAAAGTGTGAGGTTTTCTATTAAGAGAACTAAGTTCTAGAAATCACTCAAAAGACAAGTTAGTCCGTAACTTCTACAGCTGTCACAAGCACAACCACCCTGCTGCAGTCATGGCATTACTTACCAGAAGGGAATGATAAGACTGGATGGAAGGAAGAGTCCAGCTCTTGCACGTAATCTAGGATTTTAGATTCTGTGCTGTACTCACTGCTGGTCAAAGTGGAGGCCGGCACCACACATGGCAACTGAGTTTTATATGGAAAGGAGGCACCTCTACATGGCAAAGTCTGCAAGAATACACAGAAACAAAGTTTAACTTCTCCTTTACTCATATACTTCAAATTAGACCAGAAGAGGAAAAAACCCCAACAAACCAACAACTCAGTCAGTGACACAGTTTAACATGTGAATGGAAGAAGTATTCCTACAAACTTCAGACAGTCTTAGTGTGACTCACCTCCACTTATCATGGACCATGGTGCACAATACACAGAATACAAAAACCCCCTTCATCTAGGGCCAGGAAACAGCTGTCAAAGCTTTCAGAGAAAATGTAACTCTTTCTAATCGTAATTTTGATCTATCCTATGACAAATCAATACCCTTTAAAATTTAATTCCAGCACAACAGGCAAGATAGAGAACACAAACAAACCTAACACCAGACTAAATAAAGGGGTCTCCTTTGTTTATCTTCTCAGTCAGATTTTTACTATCAATATCTCTAGACAGTTTGAGCTCATACATTTTAATGCAAGCAACTATATTAAACATTTTAAGCACACCATGTACTTATACAAAACAAGAGGGCAAAGTCTTTACCTTGTTATAATTTAAACATCAGGTAAACAACATAAAAGAAGACACACAGCAATAAATACGGAGAGGGATGCACTGAGGATTGATTAACAGGCAGCAAGGGGAATTACTAGAAAAAGGAGAACTCAAAGAAAGATTAATTTAGCTGCTTATTTGCACGTCTTGCTAAAGTATGGAAGGTAAAATGATGGGTGGCACAGAACTGGGAGGTGGGAGATACTAGGACTGAGGCAAAAAGTGAAAATGGGCAGGAATAAGCATGAGAGTGCAGGCCATATACTGAGCTCTGAAAGACAGAGGGAAAGAACTGAATTTGATGCTACAAGAAAGCAGCAAACAGTAGAGTCTGTGCTTCAGAATATACTACACAAGTCCTGCAGGGAAATAACACTGCTGATGGTACTTTAAGTCTTACTGGACACTAGCAGTAGTAACTCCAAAGATACTGACATTTTAAGGGTTTCTACAGGGCTTTGATACTTTGCCAAATGTTGCAGATCTTACAAACAGCAAGGGAGAGAAGTGGATACTTCGAGGGTCTCAGCCTATCACTGTGCAAATAGTCACATTTATAATCTCCTGGAAAAGATTTCCAGTGTAAAAAAATGTGAGAATGAATACAACATTTTTTTATGACTTTTTATAGAAGGAGACATCTAGCAGCTGCATCAAAGGCAAGACCACTGGTGAACATGACTTGTATTTTCAGTACTGCCGCTTTCCGAATCCGAGATATCTCTTCAGCTGCTTCCTCCTGTCTGAAATATTCCAGGCTGTTTTCTAGCAGTGCCACTCATGTGTTAGTGATGCAGTGATTATATCCACCACATAAAATCCCCCTCCACTTTCTGAAATCAGTCCTTCTGTTAGATGGCATCAGTATTCACAACCCACACTAACTTAGAAAATATTCCACTAAAAAGTTCCCCTTTCCATCTCTTCCCTTCTCAATCAACAACTTCCCTTCATTGCCACTGGATCTCAGAAACTACTAAAATCAAGCAAGGATGTTGTGATGCTGTGATGGTGGTGGGATTCTTGTATTTAACTTTTTTTCCCTCCCACAGGAGGACATTAACAGACCTAAATCCACTTTGATCTCCATACACAGGTGTACACACAAGTATTTTCAACCTAACCTGGTAAGAATTCTTTTCTAGCCCAGGACTCCTTCAAATCAGTGCTGTGTTATTCTGTGTTATTCTCCTGTGACGAACATATGGGACTCTTCATCTGTTAAACTTTAAACATCCATAAAGTGCTGGCAGAACTGGGACCTGTGTTTGGAAACTCTAGAGGGATAAATGCTAAAGTGAGTTTAATGTTTCCCATTATATGGACCATTAAACTCAAGCTTAAAGAGCTTTTAGGTAGTTGATCTACCTCAATGCACTAAAGGCTTGCTTTTCAAAAATGCACAAAAGCATATTTTCTCTCAATATTTGGTTTTTAGAAATGAAGTAGCTTTCTGAAACTCCACTATTTAAACTGCAACTGCACCACTTCTGCTTGTCTTTTTTTTTACAGAAATGAATCCACATTACAGTAAATAAATCTCTCATTCTTTAAAAAGAAATCCCTGAATACTAATTAATAAAATTACCTAGAAAATATATAGATAAGACCAACACATTTTGACATCCAGTCCTATAGTCCTGACTCACTTTTTCTTACTTTAGTTCACTTAAGCCGCAAACACATTTAGATTATAGCTTAAAACTCAGCCTGCCCAAAAATATGGATAGATGGTCAAACAACCTTCACAGTCACAATCTATTTTGAAAGTGTATTAAAATCCATCTGCCAATTTTGGTAAATAAAATTCTTTTCTTCAACTTACCTGTGGTAAGAATTACAAAACCTCATCTGAGAATTTGTGCACTAGTGCCTCGAATGCTCTGGCATCAACACCTAAGTGATGAAATCTTTCTTTAAGCCAGTTTGCAATCCAAAAGAAAAGAAGGACTTCTACAGAAGCAAGAGCAGTTTTATTTAAATGCCTGTGCAGCTATTAGAAAAAAAAGCTAAAAAACCCAGCAGTGTCTGAGTTGCTAGCTACCGGATTTGGTCTAAATTTCTGATGGAGGAGTTTTCCACTGGAAAAAGCTGACTTAGTGATGTTTGTCAGGAATGTCAACTCTTGATGAAAAAATTTCAGTAGCCCTTTGCTCTGGAATTAACTGTGTCATTCAAAGAAAGTGCTTCAATCTTACTGAAACGCAACTGAAGATCTGTTTATTGGAAAGCTAAACTCTCCCTGCTTCCAATTCCGAGTAGAACACAGTCTGCAACCCAGCTGCCTTTTACAGCAGTAAATTATTGATTAACACAACAACAAAAAAATCCACCACACCCCAACTAACAAGCCCACAAATACATCCATTCATCAACAGCAACGACAAGGGGTTTCAGGAAAACCACGGCACACAGCTTTTACAAGACAGGCCCCTGTAGCAAGCCTGACCACAATGTCAGCTCTTCAGAAAGCAAGATTACTAAACTCTTACCAATTTTTCTGCTGCTCTACTATACCTTGTACATCTCCCGGAACATTAGTCTTCACTACAGAAACACAAAATCTCATGCTTCCTGAGCTCAAGCAGACATGAATTATAATATTACATTAAATTCATTCTATTAAGGAAAAGAAAACACACTGTACTTAAGAGGAAATCAGGAGTGTGCAAGCTTTAAATATTCAACTAAAATAGCTGTTCTGGTTTAAGCTTCATAAGGAATGGTGTCAATCAACAGAATCTAATTTTCTAGAATATCATAAATTCTAAACTTGGATTTTTTCCCCTCATAGTGCTGTTTTACTGAGTTACAGAAAATACAGGAAGCAAATAATTTTGACATTCAAAACAATTCTTGCACTTGCTTGTGATAAACTGATGCACTAGACTAAGTACAACTGGTTCATGCCTCCGTTACAGAAGGGTAAGAAAGCTGAACACTACTGGCCACCCAACCTTCTGCAGAGAAAAAAGTGTGAGTCTATGAAGTGTGCCGTAACTGAAAAGAAAGATATTTTTTGCTCCCTTTTAAAAATTCTGAAGCTAATACTCATTTTATAGTTTCAGCTACTGATCGCTAAAACTCCTACCATTTCTGGAGACATGCCTAAGTGTAACAGTACACAGACACAGTTCAATTATGCTACTGTGTATGAATCCAGTAAGTTAATTAAGTTTGCACAAATACACCCTGCTGAATACCTATCATGTCTGCTCCTGATTATTCTTACTAATCCCAAAAAGGCAAGGAAAATGCATTTATTCTACCTACAAACACACTCTTAGAACTTTTCAGCAATATCAAAGAAAAGCTAACCCCCTCAGTATCAAGAACTGTTCCTTGGTAAATGGGTAGCCAACTAAACTGCAGAGATTTAATTATGGGATCCAAGAGAACCACTCTGTGGGTGGGTCATGACTCTTTAAATATCAAACACACCAAATTTTAATCCTATTACCTCTTCGCTTCAGTGCTTCAGTATCTGCCTTAAAGGCCAGCCCACTGCTCCACAGCCTTCATCTTCTGCACTCAACAACCTGCTCTGAGCAAAGCTATGACCCTCTGGCAGAACATACAGTTCCACAAACCCTCTTTAATCACAAGACAAATGTGCAGGAATTCAGTGCAGAGTGCTTCTGGGCAACACACAATACATGGACAGTGAAACCTTAATCTGAAAGCCTCAAAGACCTTCTCTCTTATCAACATGTAGTGGGAGAGAAGGTGGGCAAAGCATCTAAGACATCCTTCCATGGGAAGGTGCACAACACCTGGTGCTGACACATGCACACTGCACAACAGACTCTCCCTCTCAGATGAGGTTTCTACAGATGTCAGATGGACAGACCTCTCCCATGCAGGTCAGGTACAGGGAAGCAAGCCGCCCTGAGATGTAAACAAATTCACCTACCTCTGGTCCCTCTGAAGCTGTCAATAAGGATAAAGGGTCAGATCCTACGGCAGAAACCAATTTTTCCAGGCAGAGAATAGAGACTTCCATAAAACACTAATGACAACTTACTCAGCATCCAGCTTGTCTCAAATTCAGATTTTTGAACAGTGTCCTAAAAGGAGTTACAGCTTCCACCGTTCTCAGAGACCACCCACCTGTCCTAAATATACATGGAGTTCAGTTTCTTTAATTCTGCTACAAAACAATGGGAGACTTTCACCTGCTTTGTAGGAAGTGTATGCTGTCCTCTACACCCTGAATCAAAGACCTTTAGTTCAACTAGCAAATCAATTGAAAAAATCAAGGCTAATGCTTAATCTTTGACCAGCTTAACTAAAAGAACGAAAGACATGTTAATCCACAGGGATACCTTTTAAAAAATGCCATGTAGAAATTAAGAGTTAATGTGATCAGTATAACACTGCAGAACTGTCACAATAAGCTAGAAGTGTAGGACTGTGAAAAGAACACAGGTTTTTCATTCTGAAAAAAAAAAAATTCCCAGGGTGACTGGCCTGCCACAAACCTCACAAAGTTCCATTGGCAGTATTACAGAACTGAAGGTGGTGTCCCTTCCTTCCTGCCCACTACACTCAAGTCTTGTCACTCATTCAGAATACCTAAATTCATAGGAGAACTACTTCTTTTCCCACTCAGGTTTTATTGACTTTTAACTTATTTTTTAGCTTCCAGTGTTAAAGTAAGACAAAGGCTCTGCATGCTGGATAGAATACAAATTATAATAGTATGTGTGGTATGTTTATATACATATACGCTCTTCCCTAAAAACTGAACATTAACAAGACTTGGGGAAAGACCCATATGTATTTATCAAGTGGCATCTACAGAAAGCCTCACTGGCCCTAAGCATGCACTGGGAATGCTGCTGGACACAAAAATCATAGAACCAGCATGAGAATTAGATTAAAATAAGAAACCCATGCCCTAGAACTTTTCTCCTGCCTGTTTTGGAGCCATCTGGAGAAGCAATGATTTTTTTTTTTTTTCCACATCACTAAACAAAAGTTCTTCTGCTCTCACTTAACTCCCGTTTGAGACTGCCGAGAGAAAATTGTGGCACTACGCAACTGCAAGAGCTGGCAACATTATATCACCTGTTTTCTTGTGGTATCCAAAACCTAAGTTTTTGCATCACAATTCCCAACTTTCATGGTGCTGGCATCTTTGCAAATTTGAATTCTGTTTTTCTCCATGTCCCTCAGCCCACAAAACCAAGTCTTCCTCCAGCAGGTGGAGATACAATGAGAATTTTCAGATTAAAAAAAACCACTGTGCTCTACAACCCTGCAAAGAAATGGACAGGCCCAAAGTTGACAGTACTCAGATCTCACTGCTCTATTGCCTCTTAACTTCATTTAGAGCTGTATAAGGTTTTCCCAGATTAAACTACTATGTAGCCTCAATGACTTAATGGAACTTTTAGTATCTCACAGATAATTCAGTTCCCTAAAGTTTAGACAAAAATAGTTGGAGACAGAGTTACTATTTTCCTCACTATAGGAAAACCAGCTGTAAAAGCACTGGGCATTAGATGTTGGAGAACGTGGGTGGGGGGAAGCAGTTATCAGTCAACAACCACTGGGAGATGATTCAACTGGTGGTCATGTCTTACAGTCCTGACACTGATCTGCTACTTACAGACTTTCTCCGTTTTAATGTTTAGATACACTTGGCCTTCTTTCTTAGTGTGTTAAAATGACATTACACACATTTTATAGGTGAAGACAGTAACCCAGAGGTTTTGACTTGCCCACTGTAACAATGCAAATGAGGGCAGCTCCAGCATTTTGAATTAAGCACTCTCAGACTTCCAACCCCTGCCCACAAGTACATCTCCTCCTACCAGATCACACCTGCAGCTTACTCATTTGTGCTGTCCTGCTTTCAAGTTTTAACATTCATTCAAAAATCATGCTGAAGAAATGCATCACTACAATCTTGTCCTCTGGACTGCAGCACAGACTGCAATCCCAGAGGTTGTTGTGCATGTGGATTATTCTGGGTGGCTTGTGCACTGACTCACAACTGAGAAATGGCCTAAGCTCTTACCAAGCTATTTAGATAACGAAGAAAGATAGAAAACAGATCATCTGTGGTACTTAAGTAAATCTGAATTAGGGGACAAGCAGATTTGGCCCCAAAGGATGTTTCAAGTTCCTGAGGATATCACATGGTGACAGATAAACCAAACACCCTGCATCCTGTTTTATTTATTTGCAATCTATCTTGTCAGTCTGGAAGGTCCTTTACAGTTTCACAGCATTCTATATTCTGTTTTAGATACTACCCCGACGAAGCAGAGCAGGGGAGGGTGTAGCCCTCTTTAGAAAAGAAATAGAGCTAAGTAGAGGACAATATAGGGCATCTCTCACCAGGCACTGGGAGGCTACTAGGTCACTACATACTCATGGTAAATGTATGTGGCATGGTAGCAGATAAGAGAAAAAATGTGGCTGTCTTGCCAGTGACCTTATGAACTGACAGACAGGATAGCAGTTCACAGTTTCATACTTTGCTTTTCCTATCATGGTTACTGGGGGGTGAGGGGAGAGAATGAGCTTCTCGAATCTGAAGAGTTGTGAGGGACAACTCACTGAAAGCCATTCAGATGCACGAAGAGCACAACCAGATATCACAAAAAAAAGCCCCAGACACAAGTTCCTCAAAGTTATCCCAACATTTCTTAATCTCCCACACATGGGAAGTCTGAATTTTGCTGCGATTCTCTGGTCAGAATTCTTTAATCATTGTCTTGCTCAAATTACTCTGCATAGCAGCACTGCCCCTCAGCACTGCCAGGCGCTGCTGGCTTTGGAACCAGGCACCATGAAGAAGCTGGAGCTGCAATGTTCAGAAGATTCAATTTTCTCCTCTGACTTTGGCCATCTGGTCTCTGTTAACTTCACATCTGCTGCAGGGAGGTGGCAGCAAGCCTTCCACAGCTCCAGCTTGCTTTCAGGCCAGTGACCTTAAAGGAACAGCGCTGCCTACAAATTGTGGTATCAGAGGTTATATAAATATGTAAAACTTGAGGAAATACAGGAGAGGTGCTCACTAGAGATGGCACACTAACATTATGTTAAAAATCCAACTATTTTCCACGCTGCTAAGAAGTAACTCCTTTTTTCCATGAAAGACCAGAGGATATTTGCTGGATTACTATTGGGAATATAAATGCATTTTCAAAGAAAACCAGGTATCAATCCCAGAAGCCATTCCCCATTTTACCCTTAGACATCTACCCACTCCAGCAGCCAGCCTGGGCTGATAGCCAGTGCTCTTCCATTACAGGCTGAACAATCTCATCAACAGCTAAGAAATCAAGTGTAACAAGTGCAGGACTAAGAAAGTGACAGGACCTGTTAGAATAAGATTTCTTGAATGAAACAATACACTGCTGATGGCTCTTAATTCAAAGCCTTGATACCCATTTAGATTTGATTGTCAGAATGTGGTGGAAATGTCCAGTACAATTTTGTCACTTACTTCCCCAGCAAAATTTCTGATCCTCTTTTTTTAACCAAAACCATGTAAGACACTTTGTTCACTGCTTTACCTTAATTTTGAAAAATTGAAATGAGTTTGACATTAGCATGAAGACTGAAGCTGACAGTTTGATTGCTGCCATCACCTCTTATTTTCTCTAGGAATTGGAGCACCATCTATCTATAGCCTGTGGTGCAGTTCTCCACGCTGCCCCTTGGTTAACTTCACCATGGAAAGGACATTGAAAAGCAGGGTCTAAATACAAGGTTTTTTGCTGAGAGCTGCAGTAAGCATAGAGCATTCCCTACAGGGGTGTTTTACCACCCTGTCTTTGGGACTTCTCTGCACTTTTGGTATAGAGACACTGCAGCTGGGTTGGTATATGGTAACCCAGCACCGGAGATGTCAAGAGCACAGAGCAGACACACAGTTGCACCAGCTTCAATATTTGAAGCCTTAAATAGTAACCTGAAAATGCATTTTTTGCTTGCATTCTACAATCAAAGGTAAATTGCAAATCTATCTTTTTAGTCTATAAGTAAAGGCAAACTATTGAGCATGCAGAGCAGCTCAGCTTTATGGCTGGTTGGAGGTTAAAAAAGCAAACTCTGCCTTGAACTCCTGCTGCCAGGCTGCGGAAATGAAGTTTCTGATCACAAGGCTCCACTGCTATTCTCTGAACTGCATTAACACCAGCCCAGTTCTCAAAACACAGAGACAGAGGCAGTGCTTGTAGAAATATGAAAAACATGAGCCTGAAAGACACAGGCTTCCAGAAAAGCTGATAGTTTAGAACTGTTTAGAAGAACTGATAGTTAAGAAACTGCATCTGGAGAGAAAACCCCTCATGTTTAAGAAGAAGGAAGGGAAAGTCCTGGAGTCTCTGGCTAAGGATCCATTTCCACAGCTGCAAGAAGCACTTGTGTTATTGGAGGCATCATCAGGGCATGAGACCTCCAATATCTGTAACAGGACATGGATTGGAGTGAATGGAAAACAATAAAGTCCAAGTCAGCCACAGACTCCTTGCGTAATCCAAGGAAGATGAAAAGCCTAAGGATCTAAGAGCAGGTGGAACTCTCAACTCTACCCCCATCTCCCACACCAAACCTCCTGGGCAAGCTGCCAAGTCATTAAGCCCCACTGCCAGGAAGGTGGGAACTCCAGCTAATAAGAAACCAGACAGTTTTTCAATAAAATATCTTGCTAAAACTAGGACATTTCTGCAATTTTGCAAACGATGCTGAATCAGCACAAAACATCCCTGCAGGGGAAATTTCTCCCCAGACCACTGGCACACTTAGTAAATCCTAGACAGTTAGCTGAGGAGACACAGAGATGTAACACACTTTTAAAAGGCAAAGTAAAACCTAAGAAATTAAAACCACTTGGGATTAGCACTGCTCTAAAGAATGAGTTCGTACTCTCTCTGCTCCCAAATTAGACTGCTGCTTTAAGCACCACAGCTAAACTCATTATGGATTCTTACCAGAAATATGCTATTAATATTAGATACAAACAGATAGCCTTGCCCTGCACAACAAACAGTGTGGCTTTCTCCATTTTAAAATAATAATTCCTCTGTAATGCAGAAAATTGTAATTGTAATGTTTTAAAGCATTTCAGAGTGTCATGAAAAAGGCAATATGACTAATCAGAAACAGCAAAACCAGAAACAAGACAAAGATATTGCAATTCAATTTCCTAGAAAATAATGTGCCACCAGCTGTGTAAACTCTCTTGTAGCTAAAACAAATACTCTGAAAACAAGAAGGCAGCTGATTTACACTGTAGCGTGTCTCCTCAGCAGTCAGGCCTCTCAGAGAAGCCCTCGAGCTGTCTCCCAGACTGTACAAGAGCTTTAAAGTTAGCCATACAACAAACTCATTTGATAAAACAGAACTCTGAGTGATCTTTAATTTTTATGTTCAATTCATTAACTCTGAGCTCCTGCTGACACACCCAGTTACTCCTGCCTCACATACTATATGGTCCCTGGACACAATGAACAACCAGCACAGCGCACACTTATTCTTCTGGCATACCAGCCAAGACACATGCCGACTCCAGCAGCTGGACTCTTTGGTTTTCTCTCCTACAGAGAGAGGCCTACCTGCTGATTCCACTGACAGGCACTGTGCATTCTGTAGAGTTTCCTCTTCTGGAAACTATGAAGCGGCCTTGTACGGGCAGATGTGCTCACATTAGTCACAGAGACAGATCTTAGTCTTGTCCTGTCTCTTCTTCTTTTCTTGACGTGCTGATGATCAAGCAACCAGCTGCTCGAAGAGGATACCTCTCTGTTGTCTGAAGCTCTGCAATTTCATGATTAATAATTAGGGGGAAAGAAATACAAAAAGTTAAATATGTTCCACATGCAGAGGCCAAGACTTCACACACTGATTAGCATTAGCTATCTAATTCCAAGAAATGTTATAAACACGAAAATGTTTTAGTTCAGTGTTTCACAAAACTGTGTATGTGCTTTGTTTGTTGATGAATTCTATGGTCAGGAAAGGAAGTTTATTGTCCTTATTCACCTTTCTGCTCATGGAAACAAAATGTCAAAATGAAGCCCTCAAGCATACAATGGGGTTTGGTTTTTCCAAATTCACAAACTCTCTTTCTAGCACTTTTAACACCTATGAGTTTTAAGTTACAATTAATATTTCCCTTCAAACCGACATTTCACTCAAGACAGCAGTCATGCTAACTTAAAGGAGACCTAGAGTCCTGTCCTAATACTTTCAAGATTTTTTAGTTTTGCTCAAAAACTGAAACCTAAGCAAAGTTTTACAAACCAGCTACCATTCAGCATAGGAGCTGAAACTCACTGTAAAGCACTTGTATCAAAATTAGGAACTCTACACACTCTCTATAGAGTCAAAGTCAAGTGCAAAGACGTGGCCAAGAGCAATAGAAAACCCTACATAGATATGCTGAACAACCTCAGACCACTCTCACCAATCTACAGGCAGTCTGCTCACCAGAACAGGCAACTGTTCTGCAAGGTAAGAATTCAAAACACTCTCCCAATTGAGTGGAAACAACTAATGGGAACACTGCACTTCCCTGTTATAGGTATTCCTGATTTTATTTTGCAGCTGCCTGCTTGCTGCAAAAAAGCACTCAAGTGTGCATTTATTTTTACAAAACTTAAAAATTTGATCACAAGTCTAAAATGCCTGAACAGTGCAAGTATACAAGATATTTTGGTCTTGGTTCGTGACAGGTCACCTATGTGCACAAATCATTGTTCTGTCTTATGACAAGTCACAGTTTTATTAGTAGAATCGTAACACAACCAAATAAGAAAATGAATTCATTACAAGGCCACTTACACATCTTTTTTGACAAATGGTATTCTTCAACAGTACACTTTTATTAAATAGAAGGGCTTATTACCGAAGTGTAATTAAACACCACCCTGTGCTGTGCTGGTGTGACAACAAGGCCTTATGGGCTTGAATTTAAGCTGTCCTTCTGACACATCAGAACAATCCAATAAGCAACACCGACTCATGAAAAAAATGTGCTCATTAACAGAGGGATGGTACAAAGTATTTAAAGGAACACATCAGTAAGTGCCTAGAAAAGCGCAAAATCCTGAAGCACGACATTCTTAATGTTAACACTGCATTTTTAAAGACTAAGAAATACAAGGTCTACAATTCATGCAAGAGATTTCTTAAATTACTTTCTCTGGATTCTCAAAAACATTTTTTTAATTATCCACCTTGTAGTCAGACAGTCCCAAGCCCAACTTCTAGACTTCCGCATGAGAGACAACTTGGACAGGTAAATTAGAACAAAAAGCTCCTCAGCTTCTGTGATTCCTGCCTTTGTTCTGGTGGTCTGCCCAGGTCTCTCTGCAGTCTCTGCCAACTGCTCTACAAATGCTCCTGTGCCTTGCAGCAATGCACAGCTCCATTTTCAGAGACAGCAGAGATCTCAGCTCCATGGCCTGGAGCTCCAGTCAAGCAGTGTGGTTTTCTTGCCACCTGTGTAAACAGGCTTCCCAATCAAGGTTTACCCATTTAGTTTAATCTTAGTTTGGGTGGTTTTCCAAGAGTGATTCTACAGAAGAGCACTGCCAACCAAGGAAGTCATGACGTTTCTGGGAACACTCCCTTCAAAGCTCATAGGCTGGCCTTTCTGGCTCTTGATGTTACTGCCAGGCGCACGCCTGCACACCACGACACCAGGCAGGCACAGTTTGCACTGAAGTAATGAACTTTTGCCTTCCTCCCCCCTCATAACAAAGTGGCTACCACTAGCTTAGGGAACTGCTTCTATGAGCATCTACCTTCATGCAATGCATCTGGCTAATCCTGGCACCTAGATTCAACTGAGCATACATAGAAAAATGGAGCTACATAGAAAAAATAACACTGATGTTATTAAACCGTGACGAATAGCAATTCAAGGTTACCCACATTCAGTCAACCAGGAATTGTACATGCATCTCCACTTCCACTGAACAGTCCAAGTAACCAAATGTACTTAAATCCCATGATTACCAACCCCAAAGAATGTCATGCTTAGACCTACTTGAAACATGGACTATTGTGTTTTTCACAACAGCCTACAACTAATTTCAAAAATTTACTTCAGTAAAAATCACTTTAATCCATTTTTCCCCCTCTCAAAACAAACAAAAAACCCCTCCCCTTTCCATTTGATTTTGATTTCTACTTTCTGAAATACTGAATACAGAGTTAGCTCTGAAAAAAGCAAGGGGAGATGCAGCCAAGAATTAACTGCAGCATTTAACTGTCTCCACTGATTGAACACAAAGCTACTATAATAAAATACCTCAGAAAACCTGAAACACAATCAAAAAAACCCCAACAAGTAGGAGGGAGTGAATTTCCCTGCAAGATTCTCATGATAATCACCCTGTATCATGCTTAATTATTATCTTTAATGAACAGTATTTATTTGCAGATTTCTAAACACTTCACAAACATTGAAAAGTTAAAATTACCCATTTAATTCATCTAGAAAGCTCTCAAGTCTCTCAGATTCCCTTCCAACACCAAACTAGTCAAACTCCAGTTTACAGCACTGAGAAAATCTTCCAAGTCCTAACATTCTCTGGGCTTTTATAGGTGATGAGTAGAAAACAACCAACCTTAGAGAGAGTGGTTCATGAGCAAACAACTGTGTCAACTTATGAAATTGAAAGAAGACTGATTTTGGACAGTGCCTAATAAATCAGAAGAGAATTGGCTTGAAGTTAAATCCTTAGAGTCTCTCATCAAGAAGTCAACTTCATACACTCCTAGAAACATTTTTAAAAGGAACTCTTTCTCAGCTGCCTCATGAAAAAGTCACAGATTCAAGACACAGTCTAAATTAGTCTCTTCTTTCATATACTCATCTCTATTAGGAACTCCTATTTCAGAGCTATTTTTACTTCAAAACTCTGAGGAATCTTCTGATTTTCCTCCACATTACATGTAAACAACTGATCAGGAGCATGGATATTACACAACACGACCCCTTCTTCCTTAAATTTAGGGCAGAGTCACAAAATTGCTGTGGAACAGACGGCAGCTAAAGACGGTGCCCATCCAAGCTGCTCATTATAATCCCTTTGTGGGAGGCTACAGCCTCTGCAGCAAAGCTGCTGAAACAGCCGGTGTGGCCAGCTCTCCTTGGAGCCGGGAGACAGGGAATTACATTCTGCTGCATACTCTGCCATAAACACCCCAGCTCTAGCTGGGAACAGTTTCTTCATCCACCTGATCTTAATTAAGACCTGTGAATACCAGCAACCCCTCCATCCTCAAAAATCACATTACCAGTATCTCAGGAAAAATATCCAACATACCTAAGTCTTTTGTAAGACAGAACTGTAGTCAATCACCTTAAAGCTGTTTTGAGACTAATACTTATTACAGCCTGTACTGTACTGAAGATCTTGAATAAAGGGTGGAATTACTTTGAGTAAAAGATGGACTAGTACAGAGAAACATTCTTCTACAATATTAATTTCAAGCTACAGTCATTCTGGAAGGTATGTCCCTTCAGAACAAAAGATCTTGAATGGAAAATAGCATCTCTGAATTCCTGAACATGTAGGTGGCAAAGATAAATTTGGCCTTTTATTAAAGACTGATGTGCTTAAAATTAATGGCACTTGCCACCCTGACACTGACCCATGCTGGGACACAGGTGACATTGCTTACATACTCTCTTAATCTATTTTGTCACTTTTCCAGAAATAAAGTTGCACTTGCTACAACAGAAGGCATTAAGTCTCAAACAATCACAAGTAGTGTGCTGCTGTACTCTTTCATTACTTCACAGATACCTTCATCTTCCCACTACTTAAATATACTTACAGTGGCTGCATACTTTTATGATGTCTCTAAGAACAACACAAAAACCTAATACTTTCAAGCTTATAAACAAGACTTGGTTTCTCTTGAAGCTTACAGAAAGCAGCCCTCTTTTCCCGATTTAATACTGTAATGATTATTAGTTCATCTAAAAGCAGCTCTCTTTTCCTGATTTAATACTGTAATGATTATTAGTTCATCTACATAACTTTACCAAAGGTTATTCTCAAAAAAAAAAAAAAAGCTACTACACCGTCACCTACCTGAAGGAGATGCCATTGACCAGCTGCCTGTGCCTACAGATCTTGGAGGAAAGAGATGAAGAAGCTGGAGACAGATTGAGAGGAGCGATTAGGCTGCTGATGATTTCACTCAGTTGTGCACTCTGGAAAAAAAATTTAAACAAAATAAAACGCAGTCTGACTTTTATCCAGACTCAACAGCTCAAAGGTCCTAGAGTTTTCTTGATTTCCTACACAGAATTCCAGTCACATACATCATGGAATAACTACATTTAGTTTGTTCTTATGAATAATCAACTGGTGCGTGGTTTTTCTTTCACAATTATTATGTTCAACTA
The DNA here is from genome assembly GCA_035583135.1 of Lophotriccus pileatus. Lineage (NCBI taxonomy): Eukaryota > Metazoa > Chordata > Aves > Passeriformes > Tyrannidae > Lophotriccus > Lophotriccus pileatus. Next base: position 1,771,921 of record JAWWES010000002.1, read on the forward strand.
CACCAGAAAAACCAGTAAAACACCAACAAAACACCAACGTAACCCTGAAAAACATGCCAAAGACATTGTTTATACATTTGAATAAGTAGCACACAAAACACATTAGCGATCTTACTACTGAAACCAAAGGTTTTTAAAAGGGAAAAAGAAACCAGAACACTGCACAGCTGATGTTACACAGCTGCAGCCAGAGCCGGTAACTGGCCATTTGACAAGCGTTTCACCAGGGGGAAACAAGGTCAACTGTCTATTCATTGTACACTTTGTTCACTCAAAGTATTTTTCTTCTTAAAAGAATCTTCTTCATTGCTCAATGTACTTTGACAAAGGTGTTTTTACAAAAGGAAGTGTAAGTACATAAGGACTATTGTAACCACAGATCGAATCAATGAAATATTCCGGTATCCTCAAAAACAGCAACAAGACCCCCCAAACACATTAAAAACCCAGACTTTCAGAATTGCTCCAAAACAAATGCAGCCGATTTGTTGAGACTAAGAGCTACTCATTGCAAACCAATGAATTGTGGACTGACACCAGGTAACATTTCACAATGATATTTTTGTTTTAAAAGTCAGACCTTAAAGGCTGACAATAAATGTAGCTTTCTTGGAGGAAACTGTATTTTGCACACTAAACAGAAATGAAATGTATCTGAAATTCCATACTTTTTAAAAAAAAACTTTTGCATTACTTTGTTGGATTTTCATTCAGAACTAAGAATGTTTAAAACATGAATTGCTAAAGGTTACCCCATAAGCTTTCCTCACATTTTCATTTTACAGTTACATTTTACATTTATGGAGAAAGGCAAAGAAAAATTTTTTTTTCCATTTTATTACAACTCACATATTTTCTGTTCATGTTCAAATAATGCAATTGGGTAAAAATTTCACACCAGAATACAATATTCAGGGATGGATACTAAAGCACAGAAAAAACAAGCCAATAACAAAAGTTCTGGACAAAGCAAATAAAATGCTGGTAAAATATTTAGAAGATTGATTTAAAAATCTCAACAGAATTCAGTCTGTAAGGAGCAAAGTCTCTACTACATATAAAAGCACAAAAACAATGGCAGACTTCCAAAACACAAGGGAAAACATACATGTTTTTAAAACTTGCATAGCTCTGAAAAGGACTTGAAAACAGTACTAATAAAAATTTCCAGCCTCAGTCACTTCCGTTCTATACGAGTGTTTTTTTTGTTCACAAGGAAAATTATTTTTAACAAAGAAATAGCTTAACAACAGACTGAAGAATCCAGTGGGATTATCTGTGGATGTGCTTCAGCCTACAGCATCGCTGCTCCTAATACTGAACAAGAAGAAACTCAGACCCTCAGATTTAAGGTTGACTTACAGAACTGGTAGTCAAAAAGGAAATCAAATCTCAAAACTTTTTGTGGTGTAAAGGGAAAAAATTTCCTGTTTCATTGCTTCCCCACTCCTGCTTGTGGCAGATAAGATCTATCAAACAGGGGAAGCATTTTAAGAACAAGAAAGTATGACCATCAAATAAGAAAAAATGGCACAGAGATTCAGGAACAGGCACTACTACCTAAAGCTACTTTTACCCCACTGAAAAAAACATGTGGATGACAAGGAATTTCTGTGGAGCAGCAGAGCAACATATTAATGCCCCACAGTGGCTTTGTCATGTTTGCTTTACACAAACTGCACACATTCATTCTGAAAACAAATTTCCTGTACCTCCTTCAGCAATGTGATCCTACATGTTCCTTATATACTTTCGAGCAAAAGAAAACTCTGCTGGAGTCTACATCATATGCCCTGGAATTAACCTTGCAAACTTTCAAACACCAGGAAGTGGAACTGCCTCAAAACTACGCCTCTGCTATGCCTGTTAAGTACCTGGAATTCCTCAGCTCCGAACTTGATTCCCATGATGCTTGAGAAGGCACATCCACAACCACATTCTGCTGGGGCTTTTTTTTATTTCAAGTGCAGTGTACCTCCACTGTCAGCTACGCGAGTATTTCCTAAAACCGCCTGTGGCAACTCTACACTGACCCCAACTACAAAGCAGAGGTGGGTTTGTGGATGGCTCTTGGAGTTGTTATGTGGCCGCTTGAATGGGAACAAAGCGGTAACACAGACACATCAGAAATAAAAGGCTAATTTGTAAACCTGGTGTACAATGTAGTTATTTAAGCCCTTCAATTCATCAGCACCCACTCTCAGGACTGCAAAATATCTTCCCTTTTGGAAATCATCACCATGGCACTTGCCCTACTTCTGAAGTCAATCATTTGGCTCCACTGACCGTTGAATTTTGTTTTACTTTACCTGTTTTTCTATGTTTCGTAAAAGCAGAGTAGGACTGCTGGGTGACATTTCAAAGTCATGCTCCGGCAAAGAATCTTGTCTCTCAATGGCAGCTTGCGAATTCCCTGTGGCGTTTAATAAAGCTTCTTGGTCTGTCAATTGTATTTGCTTCTTCAGAATGTCTTTTGGAAATGGGAATTCTTCTAAGATCACCATCCCCTAGACAACAGCAATTGAACACAGTTGGTTGACAACAGATTAACCTTCCTAAATCATTTTTAAGGGGCAGTCAAACCTGGCACATCCCTCTTAAATCCTCCCAGTGACTTTGGAGCACTTAAACTAGATTTTAAAAACATTTAACAGCTAAAATATAGAAATAGTAGGCATTTTCCTTAATGAAAAGCTGTATCACTTTTGCTACTCTTTATAGCAGCAATCACTCCAGTGTTATACTACTGTTTAAACATCTGTGCCAAAATTCAAATCAGAAATTCATACTTATTAGAGTATTACATGATCCTTTGCCCACTGATTCAAGATGGGTTCTCTGTAAGAAACAACCAGCCTTTGATGTGAAGTTGGTTTTAGTCTTTGCAGTCAATAAATTTTGCAGCGGCATTTTAAAGTGCTCTATTCCTCTTATTCCTATCCACATTCTAAGTAAAATATCGGGGCAGTTATTTTTTATGTAGCAGAGATTATACACTTCAAAGCAAAAGCCTTTTACAATTTAATAATTTTCTTTAAGGTGAGCATTTTTAGAGTTTCATAATTAGAGGTAACTATCCTAAGTATTCTACCAATCCCACTGCTTCTCAAGACCATCTGCACAAATGTGGTATCAGACATGGTGTAACATCTAGAATGCCACCTAACCAGATAAATATAACTTGACTTGGTAGGGAAATAATGGAGTTTCATAAATGGAACTAGGAAAATAATACCCCTATTGTGTTTTCCACATGACAGATTAGAAAAATAGAAGTGTCAAGTATAAATCCTAGGTAATGTTTCAGTTGGTTTGTTTTAAAAACCTAAAATGCTAGACAACATACAAGCAAAAATAACTTTGTAACAGTCAAAACCAGTCCTCAAATAGACCCTTAATTTGCCATTATCTTGAGCAAATGAATTTATTACTCAGGAAAGGCTATCAAACCTCTCTTTTTCCCAAGGAAAAGAAAGTATTTGCTTTTAAGTACTGTTACTCAAATATCAAGCAGATATTGAAGGAATGGGACCATACAATTACATTGCCTCAGATTTGTCTTTCTAATAAGAATATTCCACTAAAACCAAAGACCAAGGAAGACTGTCATTATGCAAACAAAAGGAAGTCCTATTATTATTTCTTTAAGCAAGATAGACTTCACCTAAACTGTGGCTGTGGAAAACTAAGGATCCTGTAGTTCTACCCAGACTTTAACTCCTGCCTCACTTGCCTTAAAACATGAAAGCAAATCTCAAAGAAACTTCAAAGGGAAGACCAGGAGAAAACATAAAATTGTCCTGTTCTCACCATGTCTCCAACTTATTCCCTTGTTTGAGTTATAAATTCAAAGCTTCGAAGAAAGATATTCTCTAAAAACAAACAAAGGTGCCTGAAAACTTGCTTTAAGGAGCACGGAGATTCTGAATGTCCATCAAGTCAATGCTAGATTTTCCACACAGGTGCTTTTCCATTTTCAGCAGATGGACAGAAATCCAGACAGCATTATACTATGGGCAGTATGTTCAAGGAAATTCAAGTAGAGATCTAATTTTTGTTTGCCACAACAGGAGGACAAGCTACTTTAATAGCTTCAGACTCCATTAGAATTTAGAATCTTTAGGTCTTTTTAGTAGAAGAGTGATAGGTCATGACCACAGAGAGTCTAAAAAGTTTAAGATCCAGATCTGAGATCAGAGGAACAGGAAGACACACAATGAAAAGTGACGAAAAGAGGGACGCACGCATACACACACATATGCTTCCACTGGAATTTTATTTTCTGAAGTTGTAGAAACCTGTTTACCAAGCAAGGAAAGAGGAAAGCCAAAAAGGAAGAGGAAAAATGACAAACTGTATTGAAAGGGGAGATGGAACAAGCACAGAAGAGTAAAGAACTAGAAGACTAATATGAACTATATGGGAATTATAAGTTAAGCGGGTTACAACCAGTAGGCTTTGGGAATGACTGCCCTTCCTCCCAAATGGAATTGTTTTGCAGATATAAGGACTCAGAGATCCAGGGCTGCTACTTCTGTGTGCACAGAGATGGAGAAAACACAATGCAGTAGGCCAGGAAATAGCCCACAATGTACTCATCTCCGTTCCTATTGCATTATGGTGTTCAAGGAGTGGCATTTTGCTTGAAATCATTGTTCACTGGCTACGAATCACATTTTTTTCCATTCAAAACACATGAAAAACACTCTGAAACCATTAAACACAGCGTACAAACTCTAATGATATTCTGTAATTCCTTTGCAGCCACTAAATGAAAACAAAGAGCCCTTCTATCAGCCCACTCATCCTTCCCTGGCTGCTGCAATGGTGTATTGTAAACACGTACACAAAAAAGTCCCATCTGAAGAAAACAGGTGCCTTCTTTCATTATGGGACACAATGCCAAACACTGCACATCACAGCTGGTAAAAGGGGCATGAAGTTTGCAAAAAGGAATGTTCCTAAAAATCTCCACCAGGAAGATGACTAGGCTCCAAGCCAACATACCACCTAATGTGAAGAAAATGCTTGACTAAAAAATTGTTTTTCCTCTTATTTCTCTGGTATTTATTTCTCCATCTTCTGTACCTCATCAGACCTGTGACATACTAAAGGCTGACAGCTTTGGGGTGTAAGAGTGTGCATGTTTCTGGTATTTAGGGCTACACTAAAACATGGGCATTCCAACCCTTGACCAAAATACAAAATCTCCTTTCACTTCTGTGGGCACAGACTCACAAAGAAAGGCTTTCCAATTCTTTGGTAAAGAAAAACCTGATTGGGGAAAAGCTGGATATGAAAAGAAAGGCTTTGAGGACGAAAGGAGAAGAGGGAATAATTCTTCTTTATGTGTTCAGAGGGAAATGCTCTCTGCGGTGATTTACCTCTCGTTTTAAACTCCTTTTAAGTCTCGTGTTCAGCCACATAAAGTCTGAAGCATATTCTGACTCCCCTCAATCTGTGCCTATCTGACCCCAGCACAGACCAAACAACCTACATGGGGCTCATCAATGAAGAGTTAAATCACTCTCTTCTAAAACTCCTCACATCACCAGAATTATCACAGGTTTGGCTTCTTGTAGGTAAGAATGACCTGAGGAACCCATTAAATTGATAGTTAGATTACTAATGTTTTAGGAATGTCACTTTGCCACTGTCTAGCCAGTTCGATTTACAAAAACTAGTACATGAGTTACACACATTGGAATTTTAGTAATAATTAATCCTTGACCTGTTCAAAATGCTGCACAAACATTAACTAGCTAATACTCAGAATAAACATGCACTGCAAGTAACAAAAAACCCACCCTGAAAGCCCACAACACAAAAATGAATAACCAACCATCCCACCTGAAAACCAAATCTTGCCTCTTCTGCAGAGGAAAAACTAATGTGATAAATGAGTACTTTGTGTGAGCCCCTAAAAGCCACAGGTCACTAACTCTCAAAAAAAGGAAGGTACAAGTTCCCAAATCCCAGTCCCATACAAGTGCCTTTAGGGTAAAACACTTTTTAGCTCCTGATGTCTTTCCCATTAACTTTGCATGCAATAGCCTGCACAGACACGAGAAGTCTAGGGCAAAACAAACAACAAGAAGGAACCAAAGAAATAAATACTACAAAAAGCACTACCAAAAGATGATTTGAAATGCCCATTTATGAGCTTACAGACAATACCTTGGTGGCACGTATCTGCCTGTGAAGGTCAGTTAGTTGTTGGATTTTGTATTCTAGTTCTGAAATCTGGGCTTGAAGCCACGTCCAACGGCTGCCAATTCTAGCTCTGTCTGCAAGCCACTTCCATTCAGAAGTATAGCTGCTGTGAAGACAAAATGCTGGTTAGTCCAAAAATAAAGATAACCACATCTGCACAACAACATTTTTGACAGCTGCTCTGCCTCATGTTGCAAGCATCTCAGTTGCTTTCAGAAAATATCCAATTATACCCATCCAGTTTCACATCAGCTTATTTCTGTAGCAACAGAACTTGCCCAAACCAGTACAATTCATGTTCATTGGCTACTTCCCGACTAAGCTAGTTTTATGTTCAGGATTATAAAACTCGGAACTGGATAAACTATCAAACTATATCAGTTAAGGCTGAATACAGATGTGTAAAGAATCAGTAATTCTACTAGCAAGAACCCAAACTCTTACACCACACTCCCTCTCACAAGCTTTCACAAATACTGTTTGCTAACAAGTGGAATGTAATAAAACACCATCCAGCAATGACCAGCTAGATATCAGGTTACTGCCCAAAAAAAAACCAATTACATAGTTTAGATTTCTATTATTCTAGTTATTTTATAAATACAGCTGTGTCAGTTTAGCATAGTCAGGTCACTATTGCTATTGTTTAAAAGAGGTGTATTTTATAACACAAAAAATATGCCTCCTGGTACCTGACATTGTGATTAGCTTTAATTTTATTATGCTGAATTCATCACTAGTATCAGCAAACATTACTCAACTTACCTATTAAACAAATGAATGACACAGTGCTAACACTCAACAATCTTATTATTCAATTAATTTAAGCAAGAGAAACACAATGCACTATTTTAGTATATAACTTCTACTAGTATCCTATCTTTATCTGAGTTTGTTTATTTATTTACAGAAAATGACTAATGGTTTTTTCCCCACTGAAGTTGACAAGTAGCTAAAAAGACTGTAAAAACAAAATCAAATTTCTGGGAAATAAGGGCTTTTATTCAAGTTATTGGGATAACTACTGGATCTAAACCCTGGATGACACTGTACATAAATTCTGCACAGGCAAAATACACAATCTCCTGTTCCCCAGGCAAGGAGAAGCACTGAAGTACCACAAGATACCAAAAAAAAAGCAGATGCCCGTGAATTAGCACAGGAACATCACAGAAGTGTAATTGTTTCATGCAAAACTTTGTGTCAGCTACCTCAACAATGAAAGAAGGATAATACAGCACCCTGGGGAAGATGCTAGACATGTCCTGGCATGAGTACAGAAACACCAAATCTGAGAATCCTAATATTTTCTGGGCAAAGACCATAAAACACAATCTGACTCAAAATTTCAGAACTTGCATCTCCTTGAGCTATCATAAATAGTAAGAATAGACAGTCTCTGGTACATCACCTCTAAAATACAAAATTTCTTTCCTTTTTAACATAAATCCTCCCACATAATTTACCACCAGCTTCAACTCTCTCCTATACCAACAAAATGAACATATGGAGATTGAAATGTGTCCTATCTAATCCAAATTCTATGTGGAAGCAATGTGGACTACCATCAAAAAGAAATTTAAAGAACTCTATAAATATACATCATAATAAATTGCTTACATTTTACATATTCTACAAGTAATTTTCTCCTAAGAAAAAAAGGTATATGAAGTCATCTTGTGAATATCTGTTTTTCTGACAACCCCTTTTTATTTCTCTTCTTTTTCCCATTATTAACAGTAAAAATAGTCCCAGTGACTTATGCTTTAACCAGGTCTTCTGAACAAGAACTTCTCTGGGATTGAAGCTTCTGCATGTTTGTGCTCCTGGAAGTCATAACATACACTCTGCGGGGAAAGGGAGGGAACCTGCATTCCTAGTTTTCAATTAAATGTGTTCACACAAGTGTGGTGGCTGGAACAGTCAGGATTTTTCTCAGGACCCCGGAGTGGCAAAAAGCTAGTCCTAAAAAAGAGCTGTTTAATGAGGCCATTATAAATCCCGCAGCTAACCATTTTAACAACAAAAATTAAATAGAAATAAAGAGGATAACTGAAAAACACCCAACAGGTTGGGCTGAGGTGCTTTTTTCTGCTCCTTTCTCAAAAGGAAAACAAACAAATGAACTACCAAACCCCACAAATCAGGACATTGTAATAAGAAAGCCCAGGAGAAAGGAAGTAAATCCCAATAACAGATTTCCCTCCCAAGCCAGATGAACCAGTCTGGGGAGAAAGAGGAGCTACTCTCAAACAACCTGAGGCAGAAAGCAAATGGGGAAAAAAAGAAAAGTGCCCTGTACATAGCTGGGAAACAGAAGCAGAATGGGAAGGGCCAGAGCTGGTCTTATGTCCCCTACACTGTATGAAATCAGCATGACATAAGGGAATCCATAAGCAATACCCAGCTTTAAGACAAATAAATTATATCCTCTGTATATTAGTCTTACATATAAAACAAGAATCCTCTGCAAAGCTACATCACAATTTATTTTTCAAAAATGACTCTGCATTTTTTCTTCAAACACAATATTAAATCTTGAATTAATTGCATTCACTCTTAAATACCTTATGTACATTCTTGCTTTGCTCTAAAATAAAAGGATTTCTTGAGGCTTTAAATTGTATTATATAACTAACAGGATTTAATTACACTATGTAATTATGCTGACATCATTAGACTCTACTCTAAGGAAAAGTTTTCACTGAAGTAAACACAAACATTTTAAGCTCTGGCTTGGCCTGATCAATTTTAGCTTCTCTCTCCTGCCAGCCCAGGCTGCCCCATGGCCATGGCCTGCATGAGGACTTGGGCAGCTCCACGGTGACATGGATTAGAGAGTTGCTCCTGGGTAACAGGCAGGGAGAACAAAGCAAGTTTAGGTCTAGATCCCTTTCCCAGTTTTAATGCCTTGCAGACAGGATAAGAGACAAGACCACTGCTAAACTCTGTTCCCATCCCTGTCACTCATATTTGTTTGATCTTGCATTATTTATTTACCATATTTGCTTCTATTTCTCTACAAATTATTTAGTAAAGCTTGTAACTCCTCAGAGGAAGATAAAAATCACTATAAGCTATGCTCACATTCCTGAAGTGAACTGTTTGCATGCAAAGTAGTATGGTCACTCCAGTGACAAATGACAAGCTACTATTGTAAATAAAAAAAAAAAAAAAATCATTAAAACTCGCCCATAAATCTGTTTCTGGAATGCTAGAGAGTAAAGAAACTTGTCAAGGTGGCTCCAGAGAATCCATTAATTCTGCAGATCCAGAAAATAAAAAAAAAAATATAAAAAAAAAACAATGACAAAGAGTTTCAAAAATAACCAGGCCTGTTACTGAAGGAGGAAGTCTGAACAGGTGCTAAAGTAGAAGCTCCTGCTCTGGTTCTCTGTTGAAAATGAGAAAAGAATAAAGAAGTTTCTGTCTGTCCCACTTCCTGTGTGCTCCTTTTGCAAAGCATCTCTACTTTGTTTCTGTGCTTTCGACTCTAACATCAAACATCATCCACAGGAATTCCAAAGTCATTCTTCCGCTGGCAACTCAATATAAACCATGTTACACACGAAGTTTCTCATGATCAGTACTGTAGTACAGTGGAATATTACATCTGCATATAACTTACTGGTCTTGTAATGACTCTGAATCTGCAGATGATCTCCTGCTTTCATCCAGGACTATTAGAATTGGAAGAGAACAGAGCAATACTGACTTTTCATGAATAAAACATCTCCTTTAAATTGCCCTAGAAAACACATGCTGGAACTGCATTAGAAGCAAAATTTGTTTCCATGTGAGTTACTGTCTTGCATTTCCATTTTGGTTGGACTGCAGAGGGTTAATCCTGCACAACTTGCGAGGGAGGAAGGAAGGGAGGAAGGAAGGCAGGAAGGCAGGAAGGAAGGCAGGAAGGAAGGCAGGAAGGAAGGCAGGAAGGAGAAGGAAGGAAGGCGGGAAGGAAGGAAGGAAGGCAGGAAGGAAGGCAGGAGAGAGGGAAGGCAGGCAGGAAGGCAGGCAGGAAGGCAGGCAGGAAGGCAGGCAGGAAGGCAGGAAGGAAGGAAGGAAGGAAGGCAGAGAGGGAAGGCAGGCAGGAAGGCAGGCAGGCAGGCAGGCAGGAAGGAAGGAAGGAAGCCACAGTGAGCGCAGACACAAATGTAGGCAGTCAAAGTATGATCAAAAATATAACTAGGAGCAGATGCTGAGGCTGTTCTTGGGCATCCCAAAGTATGGAAAAGAATTCAGCTGGGGATCATCAGCATCAGCACCAGCACAGGCAGTATAAGCATTTCATCAAAGCTACTTGGTTCTGCTGGCACCAAAGAGGCAAGTGAAGAGCACTAAATACTGCTATTACAGTCGGTATTGTTGCTCGGACTGAAAGAAGTTTGTGGCCATGACCTAAGAACAGAATACATCGACAAACCACTCGGCACTCTCACCTTCCCGCAAAGAGAAAAATTGAGAACAAACCATGTTTTTATGTAACCAAACCAACATGGCAGAACACAACAGGACTCTCAGAAGTATTTCCAGTGCCTCCATTGTGTTTTAGGTGAGATTTATGTCTTTCCAATAGCTAAGATCAGCCTATCCGAAAAAGCGAACCCAGGCAACCTGAAAGTAAGATAAAATTGCTGTGCTTCTTGGGTTTTTTGGCATTTGTGAGAAGGGACAGGATTTAAACTTTTTAAGCATATTTTGTTTTTATAAGCAAACAAAACAATAAACCTTAAAACAGTTCATAAATGATGAATGAGAAACACAGTGGTGTTTAAAATGCAAAAAATTTGAGAACCTGGGATTGATAGTAAATATCCAGGACAGTTGATTCAAATAGGTATGGTGAGCATAGGAAAAAGTACTTTAGAGTGCACAGGCCACAGCAAGATTCTCCACAAGTATCTTATATCCTGAAAATGAAAAGGAAACTAAGGCCTTCCAGCCTTGTAAATCCCAGTGTGAACAATTAACGCACCCTAATGTGACACATCTGCACGGACAATGACAGGACGCTTCCTGCTGAACAGGAAAGGAGAGTGCTTGCAACAGACCCACATCAAAACCCCAAAAAACACGTCTGCCAAAACACAGTCTCCTTCCAAAAGGTTTCAAAGAACACCAATATTTTCAAGTTACAGCATTGTTAAACATGAACAAGCCAGAGACCAAGGCACTCACATATTGTGGTGGGGAAAAAAATCTCTGATTTCAAAATTCTACAATTAAAGAAGGGCAGTTGTTCCTGACATCCCCTCACACATTTCCATTCAGTCTCTTAACACAGTATATTCTGCTCTTCCTGCCAGGTGATGTTCCCTTCAGTTAATCCACATTTTTCTGGCATCCAGTTTTCAAATAATTTAGTCCTAAAGTGACTTCTACTATCTCTGCTGGTTCATCCTCTCCTCTCACTGGAAACACCTGGGCTATCAGAGGACTACAGACAATCACACAGTGAAGTAGTGAAGTATTTGGGAACAAGAAGAAGCTTATAAAGCACAGAAAGACTACCCTCAGGATAAAGAGCTGATCATCTTCTTTGCTGAGAGTCAGTGAAAACAACGGCAGAAGTTTATCATTTTTATAAAGGATGTCTGATGTCTGGAAACTGAAAATCAAGAAAAATCAGACGTTTCTCCAGTCTTTAAATCCCACCCGGCCACCACATGACTCACCATGAAATTCATAAGACTTAAAGTATCGGAAAAAAACATACGTCCCCCAATTCTCCTGGGAAGCTCACTCATTTGTACAAAACCACAAAATAGTTCATACTGTCCACATGGCACTCTGTCACAAATGCTCCACCACTAGTATGGTGCGGGTCCTTCCAGGACTGGAGCTGAAAGACTGTGAACTTCCTGAGCTGAGCCTAATTTTACACGAGCATTACAGTCAGTTTCCCTGTGACTACACATGGCAATGCTCAAAAAGCAGCTGGCCTGAATACAACTATTTTCTTGCAAGCCATTAAGGTGAGCACAGGGCTTCTGATACTTTCTGTTAATATGCCCACGAAATTCAACATGTCCATTTTTCTTCTCTCTACAGTCACTGACAGTAAATAAGACATTACCTAGGAAGAATAGATGACACAATACGAAACATTTAAATTAGCTCAATACAGGTATGTAGTGCTTATATTTTACATAATTTTATCTCTGTTTTACTCATGAGATAAAAGTGCTCACTACCAACCAAAGTTTCCAACACTTGTAATGGCTGAACAAGCACGTCCAACTATGAAATGACCTGTAAATGCTTTCTCAAGGACTAATTCTTCCTGCACACCTACTCAATGTTTGTTTTCAGAATGAACCAACTTCAGTTGCTGTAGAAGTATTAATTCCCCTGGATCAGTTAACTGTTAAACCCATAATAACTACATAATTTAAAAAAAAAAAAGTAAGTGTTATTTAATGAACTTGATCTCTTCTGTACATTCCAGAGTGCAAACAAGATTAAAACAAACTGTAAAAAATTCTGTCCTCTAGTATTATAGCCGATCAGCACTACACAAGACAACACTATTTACTGTGACAGTTCACTCTCAACCTTTGCTCAGACCACCTAGGAGCAATATGCCACAATATGCACCAAACCAAACTAAGCAGCCCCACTCTCCCCTCCAAAACAATCAATCAAGGGAAGTTCTCTGTCACTCAAAATTATTCAGCAAACTCTGTGAAGATCCGCAGCTGGGTTATTCTCCTGCAGCCTCTGGGGTTGCTGTTTTCTTTGGTGTTTAACAGAAACTTTACATGGCAGACATTTTCCTCTGAAACAATACACAGCATCTCAGTAGTTCTCCCTGTCATCTCCAGACACCAGCAATTGCTCATCACAACAATTCCTGGCACCCATGCTTGGTCCCACCATCTCTGACATACTGAGGCCATTTAATACTTTCAGAATTGCATCCAATAACATATGTTGATACTAATACACAACACACATCTTATCTTCCCAAACAAAAAAACTGTAGCCAGCTGAACACTTCTGCTATGCCATCAGGCCTGAGGAATTTATGCAGTAACACCTGAAATTATCAGTCATAGCTGTGATTTTCCCTTGAAGAGAAAATTCATGGTATAGAACCAGAGTGGGGGGGTGGGGGAGAATTAAGTTGCAACAGAATGAGATTTTTATATCTTTCACAAAAAATGTTTAGAAGGGACACTGGGAAGGAGAGAGCAGGAAAATCGATATTTAGGGGAAAAAGGCTGTACAAGAAAACAGTAAATATAGAAAGGGAGTGTCTCCACTTGGATACCCTAGCAAAGGAGAGATTTCATAAGAATTTCACACTGGCGCTCTATATACTCCCTCATCTGAGAAATCACATCTTCCAAACTCCTAAGATGCCACAGTCAGTAATTGCCTGCTACAGGGTTCTTGCAAAGAATCACTCTACTCCTACTAGGTTTTATATTAGAAACTGAACTGTTACACTTGCACTGAATTGTTAACTTGGTTTAGGGCTCAAAGAAGAAATTAAAAATTCAGCTCCTTAGAAGAGCATTATCTGTTACGGCACTGAACTTTTCCAATAACTGGCTTCAAAAGCTGGTATGTGCTTTTCATCTCCAATTCTGTTTACATAATTCTTTAGAGCTGTTAATGATAAAAAGACCAAATTGGTTGGTGGAGGTAGAGTCAGTTAAAATATTAACTGCCCAAGAAGTAAAAACCTGCAAAAGGTAAACAACCAGCGCAATTTTCTCTTAATAAAAAAAAAACCAAACAAAAACAAACCCTGCTTCAAATTGCATATCTGCCAATGCCTTTCATTAAAAATATTTTTTTAAGATTCCATTGGCTGCCCCAGCACCCCATCTTCTTCCACAAAACCCCAGCATGCTGTACATCAGTCCAACAGGGAACAGAGAAGCTGGGAGTGCTAACATGCAGAGAAATTTATGCACGTTCATTTCTTCAGGATGTTCTTCATGTTCTTCAGGAACAGCAGGGCTGCCTGGAAACAAGCTTCCTTTCTTTGAAATGGCACAACATCAATAGACTAACAACAAAACACTAGGAACACAGGCCTAGAAATTCTCTGTAAGTATTACACAACTGTCCTTGGAAAAGAAATCAAGAAAGCAGGGCTAAGTCTGCAGTCCATGCTCAACACAAAATAAGGCAGAGCTTATAAAATACATTCCTTTAAAGATCTGTGCAAATGGAACATTATAACAGGGCACAAACAGCGTATCAATGCTGTCCAGCCATTGAAGTTGGTTCCAAAATTTTTACACATATATAAGTAAAAGGTGGGTATGGTATTCATGTAAGCTCCAACTCCAGCTTGTAACTCATTGTATATATATTTAGTATCAGATTCCAAGGTCTAATTGAAAAGAAGCAATTGAGACCTGCTGGACAGACAACTAACCGTTGATCCAGAACTCGGAAGCCAGATGCACTGGAAATCAGCAGCAGGTTTTTGGTCGTGGTGGGTCTACAGCACTACAGAACAGGGTAAAACTGCCCCATCAGGGACTGAGAGTCAGACAGGGCTGTGGCGGGTGGGGAAGTCCACAGTGGAGGAAACCAATGAGAAAGGAGGACGAGCAGCAACACAGGTACCACCACACACTGACCTCCACCTCTGGGAATGTGCCTTGCTGTGCGGTGGTGTGAGCAGTGTGCCCCCTTGGGTGGAGAGTGCCGTGGGGAATGGGCTAACAGGAGAGCTGGAAGGACCCCAGAGTACTCCTCTGGGTCGGAGGGCAGTTTGGAAGAGCTGGGATGGGTCCCACTTCAGGTCCTGAGACCCAGGACCCCCCCAAGTGTGGGACCCAAAGGAAGATGCAGAGGGGCTGAGTCCCCATCAGCACGGCCTCAGCAAGGACCTACCTTGGGCACAAGGGACACACTGGTAGAGGAGAAATTAAGGCTCTTGGGCCCCCACAGTTGCTTCAGGCGTGCTGTGATTAGGTCACAGAGGACCAAACAGCACTTGGCTGGGTGCTCTGCAGGGCAGAGATGGAGTTCATGGTGAGGTTAAACCCCGCGACTCAGTCTGCAGGGACAAGGCGTGGGGAGTGTAATGAATGTAGGTTTGAACAATTTGGTGGTTTTGTGTTTTGTAGGAGCTTGGGGTTGAGTTGCACTGGGTTTTACTGCTGCCCAGTCTACCCCCAGGGGCTGGGAGGAATCTGAGGTTATAGTGCACACATATTCCAACACAGACTTTCAGGTTTATTTTTCTCCAATCCCAGAATCAATAAATAAAAGTTTGTTAACTGAAAACAAAATTGATTTAAATTCCTCAACAGAAAAAGTCTTCTCACAACAGCTAGGCAAAATGTTTGGATGAAAATAAAATAATTTACAGCTATTTCCATTTTAATAACAGAGAGCACAGGTCAATATATTTAAATCTGACATCTAAAGTTACATTCCTAACCCATATTTAGCAGTATGAATGAAACCCTGTTAGAGGAGAACGGTCCTATTTTGGGAACTCTTTATGCACACTTTTTACTTCATGTGAAAAGGAAAGCATTTAAATGATTTCCTGTATCAAGGCCCAATGCACACTCATTTTCAAAGGCACTGGATGTATCCCTTTGAAGTAGATTCTCACAAAATCAGTGTTAGCTATAAACCAAAATAATGCTGCCCTCACTTCAACAAGAAGTTATAAAGACAGTTCACTGTTGTTTGTAAACAAACTTTTTAATTAAAACAAACACATTTCACAGCTTAGCAAAAGAAAAAAAGCTAGCCATAAAATGCTGATTAATCAGCAGTTGACATCAAGCACCAAACTCTTCTTGTCTACAATTTAATTAAGCATGCAAGGTCATATGTATACACATCTGTGCCTGCTTACTAGATTTGCTACTCTACTGTGCTAATTGTATATTAAACAGTTATGAAGGAGAGTAATGCCAAGTTTTTATTTAACATGTATTCAACACCTATCTAACTCAGAAGCTTTGACATTCCCAGGTCTAAGATTCCCGTGCAGGTTACAAACTGTCAAAGCTTATGCCTTTTCATTAAAACCCTTCAATCTGCCTTCAGCAGCTGCAAAAATATTAATGCAATTACAGGTTAGAAATTAGGATCCTCACCCACAAGAACATTACTCTGCTATTGTAAGAAGGAAGTTTTGCTCAACAGCAAGTTTTTATTGCTCTATATGAGATCTCCAAAGCAAAACACTAAATGCACGTGGGACCCTGAAGATTTCTTACAGAAATCCAATCAAGTGAGGTTAAATATATTCTGAAATAATACATGTGTCCCTAGCGTGAAAACAGAAAGTAATATAAATCTTTTCTTTCATTCCCTGGTAACAATTCTCCTCCCACATTCTAATGATAGAAGCCAAGAATTGAAAGAATGGAATTCTGGAAGAAGCAACATATAAAACATTTTGAAATCAGCATATTATTAGCACGTATGAATTTATACTTATTCAAAAGCCCTCACATTAATTTCCTATGCAAATAAGACATTTCCTGGACATGTAAACTAAATAAGCTTTAAAAACTGGAAACAATTGGGGGTTAGTGGTTAAGAGCAGTATTTACTCCTGGCAGACTCTCTCCCTCCCCTTCCCAAACCCAGAATTCAGTTCTCATATCATGTACGAAGTGAAATTACAACTCAGAGTGGAAAATTAAGACCTGACCTTGCAAAACAAACAGCCTCCCTTTGAAACATGCCTTGAAGACATGCAATAAACCCCAGCAGTGCTGTCTATAGTGAGGCCTGCAGAACTGCATTGATATTACTCAATTAGCTGTGAGAAAAAATACTAGGAAAAACGGAAAATAATCTAGAGCAAACAGATTATGTCTGGAGATACTGGTCATTTTCTTCCTTCCTGGGTTCTCCCAGCCTTACTACTCCCCTTCCCACCAAGTATTTGTACTAAAAGCAGATTTTCCATCTTCTCTCTTCCCAACTAGCAATCTAAGAGAGAAAAAAAATAAGAAAAAAAGATTTACAATCTTTTCACAGTCATTATAAAAGTTTCCAGTCACAATAAACCCTGTGGGCATGGAAAAATATAACAGCGTGTCTTCGTCAGGCTTGAGGTTGCTGGAGAATAATCAGTAAAACATGTTCAGAAATCAGAGGAAAAGCATAAAAGCATTTCAGAGGGAAAAAAAATCCCATCAAATGATGCAAAAGGATTGCCCTCGGATGGGGGAAGGAAGACTGGGGAAACAGGGCACAGGACTTTTCATGAGTAGAAAGAGCTACTTAATTTGCAGAAAAAAATTGCAAGCAGCTTTCCCGTCTAATCAATCAGGTGCATGTGTTACATGGAATGCACAGCTGCGCCTTGCGAAGAACCCCACACATGTATCTTTTGATTCTGGAAGATGACACACGTTAGCGTATACAGAAGAAAAACTCCGCACCCTGCAACTTTAAAGGTTTCCAAAATAACCACCTGAGCAGCAGAGTTCTCTGTGGTACACTGTACTTCTAACCACATTGGGAACACACACGAAACAGACCAATAAGGATGTGAAGTTGGCCTGGCCAGATGCAATACACACCTCCAAGAGTAGAGCTGTGTTGCTGAAAAACATTCCAGTTCACACCCTCCCCCCCAGTTCACCTTGTTTGAAATTTGTGACCATTTCTATGGATAATCTTTCATCTTTATGAACCACAAAAATCAACAAGTTTCAAGTAAACTCAGCTGGTGAAATGCTGTCTGTGTTGGATTTCAACTGTTAGTTGTGAATTCCTAAAGAATTACTCATAGTCAGCTTCATGATGCCCTCCTTGGCCCTCTGCCTGCCTCAAGTGCTAACACCTCACAGGGAGCCAGTGAGCAGCTCTGAGTCTTTGAGAAACCAGAGAGAAGGACTACCATAGCCCCTGTGTGGTGTCTTGGGAATTTCCTATGCCCAAAGGATGGAATGGTACTAAAATACACTACAAATTACTGATGGAAAGTTGCTGCTTTGCCAAAGAAATCTTTCATGAAAACTGACAGGCTAAAGACATTCCATGAGCTGACAGTGGCAGCAAAATAACAAAAGTCCTGAAGACAGTGAATTGTTTTTTCATATTTCTCTTTAGCAAATACACAAAGAACAAAATATGTTTTCATTAAGCTAGTGAAATGGGATGAGGTTTTCCAATTACTTCAGGCACTGAGGAAGTTCAGCAAGTACCGTGAGTTATCAACTAGGAGAATTGCCATCACCAGACCAAGGATCTTTCTTGTCTTGAGGACAGAACCTATGTAAGGGAGGAATAATGGTCTAAATGTCTAGTAACAGCTATTTGCAACTAAACAACAAAGGTATTGAAATAGATAGATAAACACAATCTTACCTGAGCAACGCAGCATTGAGATACAGCTCAGAAGAGCTTATGTCAACACTCATTGGACAAAAATCTTTTCAGGATAATGAGAATGAACAGGTTCAAGGTGCTAAAAATACCTCCAGGTTTTTTCCTAGTGTGAAGAACTGGAGTCAGAATCAACTTCTCCCTCTTGATGGGAAATACACTGTTCTCAGGTAAAATTAGGGTAATTGCAGGTTCCTCCCCACTCTGCACATTGGATTGACACCTCCTGCCCACCCAAAAAAGGATAAAAAGCACCCCACTCATGAGAAAAAACAGTCACCAGCATGATTATATCCTCAAGTCTAATGCAGTCAGTACACTGCGATATGGGCAAACCCAAAACATTCTTCCCATTCATCACTGCGCTACTAGAACATTATAGTATCTGCAGTTACATATTATGAAGAATATCACAGACAAATTCAGTGTAAAAGTCCTCACTAGGAAAAATAAAGTCACAGATGAAGAAATGAGTATTCTTCAACGCACGTGGTCACACTGCTTCTGGGAAGCAGTTAGAGTAAATTCCCAAGGAGAGAACGGCATTTTAAAGAATGTAAATCCACTTAACAGAAATAAAAATGGATGTTAGCTTTGTTTCTTTTGTCCAGATGAAAGGCAATCCAAAAGGCCTTAAAGTGGAAAAGCTCAGGAAACACCTGATCTCACCAGCTGCACTGGTAAATAACTGATTTACCTTTGTCACCTAGAAGAAAAATGCAGTCCTTTAGTCACAAAGGCAAATCTTAAGAAAGTTGGAGAAACAAAGAAAAACGTTCCAATCTGAAGATAATGATACATCCAAACAGGAAACAGCCTGTCCTCGCTGCCATGTTAATTCAAGTAGTGCCTCAGCCTATGCACACAGACAAATCCTCTGCTTAAAACAAACTACTTTAACTCTGAGCTAGCTGCCTCAGCAGCACAGCTCACGGGGGATTCTTGCCCTGCCAATGCAGCAAGGCCTTAGCTAAGGCGCATCACTAACCTCATCACTGCTGCTCTACTGTAAGAACATTTGAAAAAGGAGGAAAATAAACAACCCACAAATAAAGGGCCACACTGAGTCAGACTACAGACCATCTACCCAGTTTTCCTGCCTCTTAGTAGTGGCCAAGATAAGAATATTACAACAGGGCAGGCACAGAGGGAGCAGTGCTTCTCCAGAACACTCCCTTAGCTGCCAGCAACAGCAGCCTGGGGATTTCCTGAGCCAAAGGTGGTGGTTTTGCACTTAATAATCCTCTGTGGATTTTTTCATCAGTGCTACAAAGCAAGCTGAATAATCCTTAAGTGGAAAGATAACTTAAGGAACTCAAAAAGCCGTAAGAAGAAATAAAGGTAAAGGACTGGCAGGCAGAGTTAGAAACTCACCTGTCCCTGGCAGGAAGAAAAAAAGAAAACCCTCGTACAAAACTTTTGTCCAAGTTTTATATCATTCACTACCCTTCAAAAATCAAGAGTTTCTCAACAATTTTTCTTTTTCAGTTCATACAATTGAAAAATAAGAATCTTAGAGGCAGAGCTATTACTCAA
This sequence comes from Lophotriccus pileatus, assembly GCA_035583135.1. Classification (NCBI taxonomy): domain Eukaryota; kingdom Metazoa; phylum Chordata; class Aves; order Passeriformes; family Tyrannidae; genus Lophotriccus; species Lophotriccus pileatus. Next base: position 1,792,009 of record JAWWES010000002.1, read on the forward strand.
AAGTTCATACATATCAGTTAAGAATGTGGATTCTCCTACACTAGGAAGAGCCCAAATGATGGGGCTTTTCTCATTAAAATATTTCAAAAGGATAATTATCCTTTTGCAAACTCAAATATTTAGGGTGATCCTAACTTAGCTGGCAAGTTATTATGCTTTGGTTGGACTTCAGCACATTCTTCTTCACCATTCTGACAATATGTAAGAGGAAATGAAAGCTTTCTCCTGCTTTTCAGGCCTACAGAGTCTAAAAGAACTCTGCGATTTAACAGAACATCAGTGATTTGATACAGCCATGCTAGACTAAAGCTATAAACATACAACAGGGCACAGCTCTTTTCCAATTTCAGAAGCTCTCTTGATTTCTTCTCAGTATTATGCTTTTCAAGAAGCAGACCAAGAAATAAGTGTTTTCAAGTATTTTTATTTACTTTTTTTTTTCCTAGACACTCCCTAACATCAGAGAGTATGAGATCAGTAAACACAACCACAGTCCTGACTATCAATGCTAGAAATGTGGGTGCCATGAAGCTCCTACTAAGCTGCTGCGTTTGCGTGAAGCTCTATTCTGTCACTGTCCTGACTACCACATACCAACAAATATCAAGATATACTCTGTCTCTATAGCTCTAGGAAGGGGAAAGCAGCTGTCCTTTCACAGCTTTCTAAAATTTCTTGACTGAAGAGACTGTGTTAATAGTGTAGCAAGGTAGGGGTAAAAAAAAAAAGAAAAGAAAAAAACGTTGTACCATGATCAGGGAACAATTTTATTATCTCCTTCTCCTACCCACTGCTGATTTCCAAAGCTACAATAATTTGTACTGACAGGATTCAAGACAGTATTAGTTAATATTCATTTCCCTCTGGTTCTTCACGAAAAAGATACCAGCAACAATAAACACCACTGCTAGCTACTTTCCTAACTGCAGAGCAACTCCAGTAAGTAAATTAACACTTCAAAAATTGTAATTTAAAAGAACCAAACCTTTTCAATATACAACTCCCAAATACTGGATGGCTTGACACCTGCATCAGATGACAATTTTTACTGATTATCGCATCATAGTGGATTTCAAGATCCTAACATTAACTAATTCTTAATAACTCCAGAAAAAAATTAAAGTTATTTTCATACTGGCCAAAAATTATCATTTACAGCATTGCTATCACTATTTGATTTAAGCAGTATACAAATACTGAATTATTAGCACTACTGATTTAAAGCAAACTGACAGGGTGCAGTACAAAACTAGCTCTCCACAATACAGTAAACAACTGCTCCTTAAATGCATTAATTAGAAGTTCTTATTTTCCCTCCCTGTCAAACCTAGCTGCCACCATCAGTCCTGCTGATTTCAGTAGGGCTATCATACAAGAAGGAATGTGCAGATCTAGACCCTTCCATGCTGATTTATGAGCAAGAAGCACAAGTTTAAGCAGGAATTTAACACTTACGCTTCCACGGTTGTTGTTACAGTCTGTTCCTCATCATCTTCATCTGAACTGCTACATGTTGCATCAGAGTCCAGGTCCTTCTCCACTCGAGACAGCAGCCCTCCAGTAGAAAGTGCAAACCCCCGGATTTCACCTGGTGCCACGCTAATTCCATTCTGTACGTCCGCACTCAAACTACTCTCCAAAGTAGCTGCATTGTTTTCTGGCCAACCTTCAGTGCACCTGAGGGAGCTACTGCTCAAAAATCTGGTTGGCTCATGGAAACACTTCATCCTCTGAAGCTGATGTTTCACGAAGCATTTCAGCTGCTGATCACAGTGTTTGATAACATGCTTTGCCAGGAGCATTTGTAAACGCTTCTGAGTTCTTTTGGCGCGACTGATTTCCATTTGTTGCTTAGTGACACACTGGAGTAAGCGAGCATACACCTCCTCCTGGGTGCAGCTCAAAATCCCTTCGGAAGGCCCATGAAGAATTTGGTATAATAAATCCCCTTTTATTGTTTCAGCACAGACTTCCAAAGCCCTACTCAAAAACCCATTCTTCTTGTACCATTTACCATTTAAAAGTTGCATTTCTTCTGCATTACTGGATTCAGTTACATTTGAATCTGAAAGTCTCTGCGTTCCTGCTAAGTTCGGAGATGCGGCCTCTGAAAACATTGCCCCTTTGACCTGTTGCTCAGGTTCTGAGTGACTAATCTGACCAAATGATGTGTCACCACCATTATGTAATGACTTTCTCATCTTGGAGCAGCCGGGCTCTCCTGCTTTCATTTGCTTACCAGTTTTGTTGCTAAACGCAGGATTTGTACTCATTAACAAGATAGACTGATAGCGCTTGGAGGCTGGTGGGGAACCAAAATGCTGTACACTGAAGATATCATTCCTGAGGTTGGGCTCAGCAGTGGGGAACCCCAGGACTGAGCAAGTAATCTGTGCGATGGAGTCCTCTTTTATCTTCTCTTCCACTGCTCTGGAATTTTCCATGCATAAAGCTGTATCAGACTCCATAGCTCTAGAGGACAAAGAAGGTGACAAGTGGATACCATGATCTTTTGTTGCTGCCTCTCTGAGGGCTGGTGTCATTATAGCTACAGTAGGTAGTTTACAGCAAACCTGAAAATAACATGGGCCATGTAAATTTTCTCATTTTCATGACACAGTACAAATACAACAACACTTTTAGACATTCCATTCTTTCAACATTTCACCATTATGCACAGATTCCATAAACTAGGATGTTATCTAAAGAACACAGACTACACTCCCTCCCAAGTCAAACAAGAACACTCTCTTTTTATTTCATTCAGAGGTTGTTCCATGTGCAATGAAAGCTTTTACCTCTCAGGGGAGTATCTGTTCATACCTCATTTCATTTCTGATCCTATCAGTCTGAGAAATAAGACTCAAAAGTTCAGGACTGTCATCTCACCTTGCCCAAACTGAAAAACACGACCATGAACAACATGACTGGCACTATTGGGAGAAACATATTTACTGTAAATCTATATAAAGCAAGCATTTGATTAATTATTATATATTCTCACAAATACATATTAGAAACCAATCATCAAGGTGAATGCTTTCAAAACACAAAACTCTTTTAAATGTTTTCCTAAAAAAATAAATAAAATTTTAAAAAAAAAGTATTTCCCATGCCTTTTTCTCCAGTTCTTTATTCATCAGGCGCTGTCTGTGCAATACAAGCAAAATATTTTTCATAACACTTTGAGAAAATACATTTTTCCTTTACAAGTAAGTCCTTTTGCCTATGGTTTGCCATTAAATGAAAAGTTCCCAGACTTTGAGATCAAAAGACCAGTGTCAACCTTCACCCCTTCTTGCCAGCAGCTATGTTGCCAAGTCATACTATATCTATTCCACAGCCTACACAGCAGGAATCACTGCTTTACACTGTACTTACAGCTTTGCTTAGGAGATGGTTAAAGAAACCTAATGAATGATTTAATTGACCATGGCCTGTAGAAAACTGAAAGATAAGTTACTGTCAAGTTTTTGTTAAGAAGCTAGAGACAAAACCAAAACAGTAAGAGAGCAGTAGCAAACATGAGTGTAGCACAGTAATGCCACAGTAAATTCTCTGTTTAACCAGGGTACTGCTTGTGCAGCACTTCCACTGCACCCCTTTTAATGTCTCCAGTTTCTTTGATCTCCACAGCAACTGCCTAGCTCAGCAATTTTTAATGTACAGATCCCATAAGGGGTCAATGATTCCAAGACTTCCACATACAGAACTTAAGAAAAGCAAAGCCCTATCTGAAGCCTTATCTTGTTTATAACTATGGGCTTTTACACTGAAGGTGCAAACATTAAAGGGAGATATGGAAACCTAAGGAGCTGAGAAGTACCAGTCTGGATACCCGGTCCTTAACGCTCACAACATGAAGCAAAACAGAGAGCCACATGCTCCAGTACTGCCTTACTTCTCTTGGTATGTTGTATTCACCTTTCATTTCTCCACATGTACTTCAACCACGAGGTTCTCATTCTCCATACATCACCTATCCAGAATCACTGGGACCAGGTTTGGTGGTTCTACTGCTAAACCTAAACCATACTACTAAAATCTCCAGGATTTTAACCTTTATCAATAAGACAATAACTTCAGCCTACCAAGGAACCAGAACAAAGTCCTCCCAGTGGACAGCTGTTCAGGAAGAACCCCGTTCTATGATAAGGAAATGCACTGATGAGTGCTGGAACCCCAAATCCTAAAGGCTCTGGTGACTCGGTAATGCTCTCAGCATCTGGCTGACTCATGGCTTCGTGTCTTTCAATTCTTGTAAGAGCCAGCAGGCCCAAGAATTTTTTAAATCCAGAGGAGTATGGATTCAGACACCTATGCCTGCCTGCCCTCAGCATATGGCAAATAACTGTAGTAAGTCAGAGCAACTTAGCACAGATAAAACATAAGGGGGGATGAACTGAAGCCCACAGTTCCTCTGTGGGCTTACTCTGAACACAGGAGTCCCCATGTTTGATTTGTCCCTGGGAATGCCAAGAACCTCTCCCAGAAGAACATCAGCCTGGTATCTACATACACTGAGCAACGAGTTTATAACTGTTCCAAGTTTACCATCTACCTCCTTTAGTCTGAGCAGTTTGACAGTCAAAGGTTGCTACTCCTGAAAACCAGAAAACATTTACACTCAGCAGAGCTGCTGCTCAAGCAAACAAGAAGGTTGGAGATGTGGATCACATACCTGTACGAAGATGGAGAGGCTATTCAAAAATTGGCAGCACAAAAGCTGCACAGTATTGTGTTTTAACTTGATCATATTCCCTCAAAGACCACATACCCTTCTGGTACAGTTTCAAATTTCCAAAACTGCAATGCATACCATTAGCAATTTTTTTTTTTTTTTTTTTTTTTTTGTTTAGTCTGGGGGACTTCTTTCCCACTCTTTCAGGGGACCATCAAATGGAACCACAAACAGCAATCTTAAGAGCTCTGACAAAACACTAATTATGAATGCCTGACAGAAGATGCTTAAATTACACTGCAGATAAAAAATAAATAAAATGCTTTTGAAAAGGGAAATTGCTCAATTAACCCCTTGCCCAGCAACTTTCAAGTCTCACAAAATGTTTCTGCCGTGAGGACAGTCATGTGAGACATTCAGGTGTGTTCACCTCATTTCAGACTATAGACTAAGACTACATAAAAGCTGTCCCAGTCTCCCATTCTTGGTATTTGCCCAAGAAGTTTATACACACACACAAAAAGTCATTGGCATATGAGCAAAAATAAAGAATCAGCTGCAAAAAAAATTATGAACAAATTTTAGTAAAAGTACTTGGCTTGACAAGAATTATACAATTTTCATTTTGACACATTTTATTTCATTTTGGCAGAAAGCTGGAAAAATAATTTCACTCCATACTTATTGGAAGTGAGTTTCCAGAGCCAAATCTACTATCTTTGGGGGGAAAAAATAGAAATAAAAGCACAGAGGGAGGGAAGACAAGTACTGCAAAATGGTATTCTGGAAGAGGCTGTATTTGCATTCTGGGAAAAGCTTTTTTGTCATAGGTAAACCATTTCAGGAACTTTTTCCATTGTGTACTAGTTGAAGTTTCAAAACCAGAACAGCTGAAATGCTACTAAACCGGCAAACAGTTTCCCTTTCATCTGCTGAATACACACTCCACTTAAAAGACTGAAAAGTATTGCAGAAAGAAGAGCTGACATTAAATAAGTACAGGGGAAGGGAAGAAACAAGTACCAGACATGCACAGTACAGTAACTGATGTTTAAAGTGACTTTATGCTTATCCTCCCTTAATGCCTTAACTACCCAGGAGGATATAACTAGGAATTGCAGTTTATCACAGCCCGACCCACCACCCTGGTCCCTTCTCTCACCACACCTACAGGTCCCTAATCCCTCAGGAACCCCTACTCCTCTCTCTCTCCTCTCCCCCTGCTACCTCTGCTGATTTTAGTCCTCATTTCTGCCTTATACCCTTCCCTACCAGGCTTACCTCACCGGAATTTGCCTAAATCCTGAAACTAGTGTGTTCGTGTTGGTGATTAGCAGCTCCCTATTAAAAGAAACACAACAGAACCACCCACAAACCTGCCAGCAGGCAGGGTGGCATTCCCTCCCTTCCCAGCTTTTGTTTATGGTCCTTTCACTTTTTGACTCTTCCCCCCCTTGCATAACACTATCACTTTGGTTACACAACACTGCAGACAATGTTCTGGGGGATTTTTGCTTAGGGAGAGGATTGTTTTGTCTTCAAGTGGATTTTTTTGTTTATGATCTTTTAGTTTCCAATGACAATAAAACTCCCCTCACATGGGCCGTTGTAAGGCTCCTCTGTACCAGCCTTCACTCTTTGTAAATTGAGTCATCTTTCCTCATCCCAAACACCTAAAACTTTCTTGATAGTAATGAGATTTCTGGAGACTAGGGTAAGATTTTTATAGTTCTTATTTCTTTTTGCTTTGAATTTCAGGAGCCTACAGATAACACTTCAAATTAATATAGCTACTTCCAGTTTACTCACAGATTAACAGTGTTTCAGATAAGCCAACTTCCTCTGTTTTTTTCTTGTCTAGAAAGCATTCCAAAAGCAAAGAAAAGACCCTGTCAACAGACAGCATCTGGTGAAACACCAGAAAATTAAGCCCAGTAAGAACACCCGAAAATATACTATTTCAATTTTCAAATTGAAGAGGCTTTAAGGGCTCTTAGAAACAACCTGCAGAAGAGACAGCAGCCACACAAGCAAGCTTGAGCTGCCCTCAACCCAACTGACAAAACCTGGTCTCCTACAGCTTTGTGCTGTTTGCCCTGTAATCCCTGGCTCCTCTTGGAAAGCCTTCCTGATAATCACTGGACAAAAATAAAGTGCTCTGGCAGACAGGCACTACTGCGGCACTGCCTCAGCCAAGTGCAATGGGCAGGACTGACCCTGCCCAGCTTCTCCAAGCCTTGCCTGGAGAGAGGCATCCCCTGGGTCTGCTTTAACTACAGCTCCCACTTTTCCGTAAACCTACAGGATCAGAGTGATTTCTAAGAATAGAGGGAACAGCTCAGTAGCATAGTCTGCATTTTCTCACAGAACGGTTTGCAGCAACAACCACAAAAGAGACATTGGTCCCCCTGGGCATGTCCTCATTAAACGTATCAAAGGAAAAGGAAAGAAGTCCATATTTAACATAACTGGGACTAGCCTTTAAAAAAAAAAATCATTTTAGTAGGCAGCTTTTGTTTTCAGTTCAAAAGCAGCCCAGTTACTCATGATATGTATTTAAGCACTTTAGTATTTTGTTCTATTAGTAGAATGGAAAAAAAAAACATAAACCCAAACAGAATTATGCAGGGAGTCTCAACATTCAGCAGCACTTACGGTGTAGGCACAACTATCCAGACAAAACTCCAAACTCCAACAAAGTGGAGTTTAGTACACTCCAGAAGATATAAGCACAAATTCCTCCTCTTTGGAAAAAAAACCACCAAAAACCAACACAAGAAAACACACATGCACACACCCCCCTAAAAAGTGTCTCTCTTTCAACATCAAGAGAAACCCATTTAAGACAGATCACTCAGTTCCAATCATAAAAAAAAAAAAAACAAAATAAAACAAAACAAAAAAAAATCAAAAAAAGGATGTACTTCAATGGAACTCATTAGAATTCACTTATGATAAAATCTGTGACTCGGGGTTGTTTTTCTCCCAGTGTTTCCAAACACAGAATCCAGTGTAACTCCCAGGTTTACTACCGCATCATCAACTAATTCCTGTTCAGTCTATAGTACCATTTACAATGTAACATCTGAAGTAATTTTTAATATATGTTAAACACTTCTTGTATTACAACAGGTGCCTCTGTAGGTAGGTTGTACATATGTCTCTAACAAATATCTGCAATATTTTCCAATCCATCATAAAGTCCATATCAACATTTCAGTTCTCCTTTTGAATTTCAGCCTTTCAGGAGAGGGCCGTAAAACCTGGTCTTAAACAAGAGACACTCAGCTCTTAGACACTAATTAAGATGACTGGAATTTAAACTCCCTAGAACATTTCCCAGGATTTCACAACATGGACTAATAAGGCAGAAGAGTCCTAAGGCACACAGACTGCTTTCTGAGCTGGTACATCTACCAGGCTTTATCTGGTGTAATTTTTACTATTTCCTTTTTATTAAAGCAAGCAGAAAAAGGAAGTATTTACCTTTTGACAAAAAGCACACTTTAATCATTTGGATTTCTTTTTTAATTGGCTCCCACTGGAAATTCCATTTTTAATTTGCTTCCCATTGGTGAAGGGTATGGAATACCTCAGTCACTGCTACTTTTTTTTTTTTCTGGGAGACGCTTCAGAATTTTGGAAGCAGGGAGCTTGCAAAAAAAGTGCATGGAAAGACTTGCTCAAGATGACACAAGAAATCTCAAGGCAGGCTGCGGGACACACCTGGATCTGAGCTGCTCCCTAGAGCTTTCCTAACTACTTTATCTCAAGCATCCAGCTCTGTAAGCGGTCTGCAGTCTGGGAAGTCTCGGCCAGGGCTACTCCGAGGCAAAGGAAACTCTGTCGGTCGGTTCAGGTTGACTATGAGAGCAAAGTTTTGATCCAGGATTTAAATCCCGGGTGGGACACTCGTGGCGGGTGTGGGGTGACCCCGCCCCTCCCGCGCGGGCCCCGCCCCCGCCTCAGCGCCACCGGCCCCGCCCCGCCGCGCGCACGGACCGTTACCACCCCGCCCCCACTCCGCGCATGCGCACGCGCCACTCCCGCCGCGGGAACCAACCGCCGCCCGGCCTCGCCATGCCCCCGCCGCCTCGCCGCGCCTCGCCGCGTCCCGCAGCCCGCCCGGCTGTGCCCCGCGGAGCCCCGCGCTTGCCTTTGCACCCGGCAGGCTCTGCGCAGCGGCGCCGCCGCCGCCGCCGCCGCCACCGCCTCCAGCCCGCGCGGCGCGGCACCCGGCGCGGCTCACACTGCCGATGTTGAAGAGTCCGCGCCCAGCAAAAGCGCAGCGCGGCGGGGCGGAGTGTCCCCTCGCTCCTCAGGGGGAGGAGCGCGGCCAATCCGGCGCGCCGGGGGGCGTGGCCTCCCGCCATTGGCGGGTCCCGCCTGACGCGCAGATGGCGCTCCCCCAGCCTGCCCCCCCCGCGCGCGCCCTGGCAGTGAGGGAGCTGAGGGGACAGCGCTGCGCCCGCTGCGGGAGGTGCAACTGTAACCTCCAGCATGTGTAAATAACTGAAAAAAACCTCATAAACACACTAACCTTCCTCAATATTTCCGAACTATTACCCCAATAAAAGAAAAACATGTTCACCGGCATTACGTTCCCTCCCTCCGAATTCCCCCTCAGCACCCTGAAGTGAACACGGGCAGCGAGCAAGCAGCCCGGCTCCCCCTCGGGCTTTGAAGTAACGCAGACAAGCATGAGATTGCATAGAAATGCTTTATTACGTTTATTTGAACAAACTAATTAAAATAAGGCATTCCGGGTTAGATGTAAACATCAGGGTCAGCCACACAGCGGGCGGCTGCTGTGCAGTGAGCAGGTGTATAGCAACAATAGAGAAAGTTTCAAGTTCTACTTCTCAAGGGGAAATACAAATGCAAAGTTACATTAACATTTAATTTTGTTCATTAGTTAAGAATATGACTTCTCTGGAAATTTGATTCTGAAAACTGAGTGTTGGATTCAATACAATAGCTTCAAGCCTGAAAGACCAAACTACCCAATTTTCACTACCAGAACTCTTAAAACACAGAGTACTCTGTGTTGTCCAAAAATATTTAAATTTAAAGTTCATTAAATATTAGATACCCTGCATATGAGCACACTGGTGTTACTAGTTGTTCTTTTTTTTCTGTCACTTCATTTAAATAATATGATACACCAAATTTATTTAACTTACATTCTGATGCCTGATTTTATGCCTATATTAATATATAAAAGGATTCTATGAGACTCTCCAAAGTAGGAAGCATCTGCTCTACTTGTCACTGACAATGTCTCTAGCAATAAGTTCTTTCATTATTTCATTGGTACCACCATAGATGGGCTGAACACGGGCATCCACGAAAGCTCTGTGGGAGGGACAAAACAAAAAAAAGCAAGGAAAAATTAAAAACACCTCCTCAGAATGGACACACAATCAAAAGAAACCAGTTTTTTTATCTTTGAAGATCCCTCTTTTTAAAGTATGCAATTTCCATTGTTAAAGACGTTCATATTTTCCTAGAGGCTTTTAACTGCATAAAATATTATAACTTTGCAAGGTGCTGTGAGCCAAACCAGGAATCTCTTAATTCTGCTTCACTATAGAGAGAACAGCTCAGGAGCAATGAGGCATTCTCTGGAAACATGCATGTTGCTGGACCATGCAGATAATAAAACCCTGTATGGGCAACTACTGCACACACAGATAAGCAAGGATTCAAGGACATCCTGATCAGGGCTTGCTGGCCTTCCTTTAGTAAGATAGGCTGCAGAACACTCACAAATTACACTCATCAAAACCAAGTCATTTTAAAGCAATATTCCATACTCTTTAATGAATTTAAAAAAAAATCTAAACCTACCAGTTAAAAAAATTTATTTATGCCAACTGCACAGCAGTCCTTGTTTTACTATTTCTACCCCTTTGTCGTCGTTTTTTTTTAAATAAAATCAGCACCAAAGCCTCTTAGTGTGGCAAATGGCACACAACCTTCACAGATAATGCACAAAGAAACACAAAAAACCCTGTCTCTAAATTCATAAAGTCGGCAAAAAATTGGGAATGGCAAATTCTTCTTTCTGCATATAAATGTCTTAGCTTTTCATTTTAAAAGGTGTAAAAAAAGCTGAGTGTAGCCAGGCATGCCCTTGATTCAGCAATTTGATATCCTGTGGCATTATACAAGACTTAGACTGATCAACATTTTCTTTTCTTCAGACATATGCATTAATTTCAGATAAAACACACAAACTAGCTCCTCTCACTTTTATTTTTACAGTTTTGCTCTTCTTTTTTTTCAATTAATATTTTCCTCTAAAATACCCACCCCTATTTTGTGAAAAAATATATAATAATTGCTGAACAGCTTAAGAGTTATTTGGAGAATCAAAACAAAGTCTTCTTGCAGACGTCTGTACAGTAGATTGCCTTTCAATAAACACTATGAGAAAAGGAATAGTAAATCACTGCTAACACTAAACAACTGACACGGAGACATAAAGGAAGTGCCTCATTTGACTTTGCTGGTAATCTTTCATCATTCAAGTCTGAAATGTTATACTTACTTTGCAATTGGATACTCCCACATGTACCCCCATCCTCCGTGCATTTGCACACACTGCGTAGCTATGCTGTTTTGGAGATCAGAACACCTTAAATGGACAAAAAGAAGTTTGTTTTTAGAAGGATGTTATGCTGCGAAACATTACGAGAGACATGTTAAGACAAAAACATGACTAGTAAGAAATAAATACTATTCGATTTAGTGTATTAAAAATTTGTTCTCTTTATCAAACAGCTTTCAGAGAAGGAGAGGTTTCAAAACATTCAGGCTTGTTTATCTTTCTCCCAGGCCAAGAGATTCCTTTTGTGAAGCGCACTGATACAGTCTCTCTTCTTACCAAAGCCCTCAGCTTTGTCAGAAATTAACAGAAAATCAGGCTTGCCCTACCCCCCCACCCAATAGCAACACACCAGGATGCTTTTTGAGCATAACCATCACCCAGGGATAACTTATTTTCCTCATAAATGTTAGAATCTTCAATTCTGAAAAGCACTGTAATTCTTCTGGCATTTGCTAACTGTAAAATATGGACTTAACAGCAAAATAAATCTTATCTGCACTGGAAGCTCAAGCCAAAGTTACAAGACATGAAAAAACCCACTTTCTAAGCATACAGCTATCAGAATAGCTACAGAAGGAATAAAAATGACAACTCAAGTCAATTACTTCTCATGGAAGAATGCAGGAGTCCTTTTCTCCAAACCATCCTCTCATTCAGTGAAATCCTTACAGTTTATTATGCCAACTTTAAATCTGCAGCAGTGAGTTACTGCAACTGTCTTTCCTATATATATTCCCAAATTAATTTAGGCATGTTACACAACCTCTCACCACAAAAACAACCCCAAACAAAAAAAACAAAAAACAAACAACCCTGCAGAACTTCCTCCAGATTTAAGAAAAGAGATGCACAAACCACATCTTAAAATCTATCAAAAGCTTTAAGTCAAATCACTGATTATACAAAAGGTTTGAAGCAAAATTAACTGGACATGGTCTCCTGACACACTAGGGAATAAAGCAATTTTATATTCAAGCATTTTCTAGACTGTTTAAGAGGTTTTATGGAAGGCAGTCACAGGGACTCCACGAGGGAAAGGAGAAATCTGCAAAACATCAGTTTGGGAAAGTGAGAGAGTTTCAAATGCCTTGCTTTGGGAAATTTGTTGATGAAGTAAGTTTGCGTATCTGAGCTAGCACTAGTTGTTTCCTCCTCCTCAAAACTGAATGCCTCTGCTTATGTACTTGATACTTCTAGGTAATCAGTGCTAGGAATAACACTCAATCAAAATCCTTCCTTCCACTGTAAATATTCTCTCTGGATCACCTTAGCATTCTCTGCTCATTTCAACTATACTAATTTTTAAAAGCCTAAAATCCATAAACCTGTGCATCTTCCATAAAATTGTGTGTTTTTCTTCCCTCTTGAGTTTGCAAGCAAACTAAAACTATGCAAATTCACGTGCCACTATCTTAGATGTTTCCACTTGTCCAGATTTCTTTCGTTAAACATAAGTTAACAGATAACACCACCAAGTACAGGATGAGGGAGGGAGGAGGAGTTCTGGACAACAAAGGAAAGCACTGTTTAGTCTCAGTTACAGAGAAAGCCGTAGCCAACTATTTCTTCCCCAACCCAGGCAGCTTAGGAAACTGGGTGAACCAAACAACTATTGCTAAGTAACATTGACCAAAAAGTATCATAGAGCTTCAAATATATTCAAAGTGTGATTAAAAAAAAAAAAAAAAAGGCAAAACAAGCCTCATACCCCACTAAAAACAAAACAACAAAAAACCAAACCAAACCAACAAAAAAAACCCCACCAACCAAATTAAAAAAATAACAAAGAAATAAACAAAACAAACAAACAAAAAGCCAAACCCAACAAACACTGAACAATTTGCTACAGTAAAATGTAACTTTTGTTTAAATACCAATGGAGTACTCACATATACTTGAAGCTAAAGCTGAATCCTGATCTTGTTATTAATAGAAGCCTATTCTAAAAGCATGCCATTACTTTGAAATTGATCTGTTTAACCAGCACTGGTTTTCAAGGTAACTAAGATTTTTGCTGAACACATGATTAAAGTTAAAGCTAGTCGTCTCTATTAGAAGCTGACAATGTTGTTATTAACCAGACAGTCATTTTGTCTTTTTGTTAGATCTTAACAGCTTGGTGTTTTTATCACTAGGCTCCTGGCAAGATCACGCAAGTAACACTTCCAAAGCACTGTAACTACATACCAGTACTTTGCCATAGAAGCTGTGGCAGAGTCCAGGCGTTTATCTGCATGGAGCTGCAAACAGTTGTCCATAAAGGCTCGGGCCACACAAATTTGTGTTTTTATTTCCGCCAACTTGTGCTGTATCGTCTAGGTTTTGGAATTGGATAGAGGGGGTAGAGGGAAGAGAGCAGAAGTAGTACAGTTTAATACTTTAAGTAGATGATGAAGCATTTTCCAGAAAGATTTCTGCTGGAAATCACTATTTCGAACAACCATGGCTCTGTACACCAGAAGACACCTTACTTTCCATACAATTATGTCCTCACCAGTGTTAGCAGAGAAAATTAACTGCTCTTTGCTTCTCAAGGTCAACTCAAAACATGAATTTAAGAGAAAAAGCTATAGAGCCTGGAAAACAAATTCCTAGGGAGTACAGAGTAGGAGGCTCTGGGTGTTCTGTCTTGTGGGGGAACGTCTTTTCACTCTGTAGAGCCACTGATTTCCCCAATTAATAACATTTCAGCATCTATTTAATGCTTTTCTATGCATTCTTCAGAGTTTAAGTCACATGCAAAAAGACATAAGCAAAAAATAAAAAGAAATTTTAGACCAGCAGAAAGTTTTTCAGCACTGAGTTTTGTCACACTGGAAAAGAGTTTCTAGACAGAAGAGGAAAAATCCATCATAAAGGTATTAAAACCAGACCAGGCAAGCATCAGACCATCTTCTTGTAAATCTGGTAGGGAGACGATAAAAACATCAGTCAATACCAAAAGTTCTTCCTAATCTCAGTTTTAGGATTGTGTAAAAACAAGATCTTCTTGCTTCAAATATACCAGACCAGTCTACTATTACAAAGATAAGATTTGATTTCCAACACTGTAACACGGCATGACTAAATAAATTAGCCAAGGCAGAGCTCTAATTAGAAAGGATTATTTATTATATGCACACTCTAGCCAGCAGTAACAAAAAAAGGAAACGGAAGAGATAAGCAGAAATGTACTATTTTGTCAAAAATAATACACTTTAAGAGGTGATTTGCAGTGGGATTGGCAGAACCCAAAAAAAGGAAATTATTTTGGAGATCTCTGCACAGTGAGCTACCACAAATAAGAATCATCCCTTACCTACATTAAAAGAAGGTAAAATATATTTCTTTTGTGCTAAAGTTGCATGGTGCTCATACTAAATTCCATCTGAAATTATGGATTCCTGAATGTCAGCTTTAGAAACAGATGAAGATCATAGTCTCCTGAAAAATATCTACCATTCCAGCCTCCAAAGGGTCCAGTTCTGGTGCCCTTCACAAATAAAGGTTTGATTTTGACAAAGGAAGTCTCAAGACATAGAAATGGATTTTTTTTTGTTAATCATTTCAAAAGTATATTAAAAATGAGGCAGCCAACATCCTTAACTGGTATGAGTCACTTCTATCCTATAAACCAAACACACAGGAGCCTGGTCTGCTTCAGCCCTAACAGCGAATGTGGTTTTCAGGCAGACTGTGATATCACAGTCCTGCGCAAAGCAACATTTGTTTTATGACTGCAGCTAAAGAGCGCAGGCACAAATGTCTCAACACACAGTTACCTACCCCTGTCAGGAGTGAGGCTTGCCCACAGAGCATAATCCAACAGTTGTACAGGCAGTCTCACAAACACCCAACCTGCTGCTGGCTGAGGAATCTCATTACAATGCCCATAAAGCTGAACACAAGCACCTCTGCAGCACCTGGACAGCAAAATCACTGCTGGGAATCCCCACCAGCACCAGCCTCTAATCTCACTTTTCTGCAATGCTCTGCGTGCAGAGGAACACAGTGCCTGCACAGGCAGCCTGCAGGACTCTGGGCAGTCACAGAAACACATGTAGGTGTGATGGACCCTGTGATTATGACCTCTGGCAGTAAAATGCAAGCATAAGAGCAACACGGGAATTGTTCTTTGCAGCAGCAAAAAGCCAGTATAGTTCCTGTCTGCGTATTTCCCTTCCAAAGCTGCATTGCTGGGAGGTATTTACCCCAGTCATAAAATGCATACACTATGGCTTTTCTGGTGCTGGTTTTTTGATGTTTTTTTTGCTTTTCAAAAATGAACAACACGCACTGAGGCAACATCACAGTCCAACCGTGAACCTGTGCAAATAATCCTTTTAAAATAGCCCAGTGATTCTGATTTGCTCACTATTTCACATACACAGATGTATAGCAAACATATACTGGAATCTGTACACAAGCCTCAGTTCAAACTCACCTGCAAGTGTGCAATTGTCTTCCCAAAAGCTTTTCTTTGCTTCACATAATTTCTTGTTTCTTCAAACATGAATTCACAGCCAGCAAGAGCCATATCAGCAATTAGAAGTCTTTCCTTTTGGAACACAAATTACGGGATTCAGTTGAGTTAGTCCTACATTTCTCCATATCAGTTGCACAGTTGGGACACAGAAGTTCAGTGTTGTTCATTAAGAGAGGGGAGGCAGAAGTCACACAAAATACCCAATCAGACAACATTGCATTACTGAAATTAGTGAGTGGGATGAATGCCTTGCTGCCCAAAGCTCACTTTCAAGTCTTAGGCAGGGTAGTGCTCTATCACGATGACATAAAAACTAGCTACAGATCGACCACAGGACTCTTACTGACTGAAAAATTCACATCAAATTCTGTTTCTATTATTGGTTTTCACTGCTCCGTCTAAACAACAACTGTATTTAACAATTTCAATAGGACAACTCTAGAAAAAAACAAAGCCTACAAAAACAGCTAGCTTTTCCTTCCTCATAACATGGTGAAAACCAAAAACTAAGTGCAGAACAACTGCTTCTGGCATCAATGAAATCATCTGATGATAACACTGAATCTCTTCATGAGTGCATCTATTTCTTTAAAGCTGTAACATATTTCTTTTGATCAGGTTTTGTATTTACTGACAGTAAAGAATTAAATAAACGTGATCTCTACCAGATGAGACAAATACAAACTCATAGTTTTGACAAAGCACTGTCACATTTTGGAAAAACACATTGCTTCTTTGCCCTCCCAAATAGTTCCAAAACTTCATAAACTAAGTCATAACTAACAAGATATTTTGGCAGCTAAACAATTTCTTCACTTTGTTACATGAACAGAGTTCCATATATCTTTAATATGCTTCTACTGGTGGAAGAGCTAGAACAGCAATGCTTGTTTCTTTAAAGAGAATACCAAATGCATCAGAGACCTCCAAGCTATATTTAATTTACTAAGCAAAGTGGTTCCATGCTAAAAGTACACACAAAAACTGTGGTATGTTCCATTTAAAACACTACCCTCAGGTTCTTCAATAGCTGGGTTGTTGATTAAAAGATTAAAAGATATGGCTTTGACCTGGTACGTATCAATGTTTTTACGTATGCCCAAAGCACTGCACTTTTGGCACTGCATACTTCAGCTAAGAAGCAGCAGCATCAACACAACATTGCCTACAGACACCCCGCTTCACAGTCCAAGGTGACTCCCCACAATACATAAACGTCAGGACTAAGTGACAAAAATTGTCTTTGTGCTCTTCCCACAGACAGAAGGCACTCACATTCCTCTTACCTGAGGGAGCTCTGCCATCAGATAGTAGAAGCCTTTGTTCTCTTTTCCAAGCAAGGCACTGGCTGGCAACCGCACATCTTCGAAAAACAGCTCTGCCGTGTCCTAAGAGGATTTGAAACATAACAGTTGACAGTCTGACATTGTAATCTCTTCATTACACTTCTTTTGCCGTATTTTTTTCTTGTTATTGTACACTTTAATGTGAAATCATAGAATTGTTTAGGCTAGAATGATCCTCCAGAGGTCATCTAGTTTATCTCCTATTCAAAGCAGCTCCAGAAAAACAATCAGCTGAGGACATGGACAATCAGTCTATTTATGCTTTCCAAAGCTCCAAAAGATGAAGGCTCCATGACCTTTCTGGTGCCCTGTGCCACTATCCAACCACTTTCATGGTGAATTTTTTTCCTAATACCTACTTAGAATTTTCCTTAATGTAACTTATGTCATTTGCCACTCTCCCTTTCACTGTGCACCACAAAGAACCTGGATCCACCATCTCTGCAGCCTGTGCTTCCAGGCTTCTTCCGAGTGAACAAATCCAGCTTCCTCAGCCTCTCCTTGCAGATCACATTTCAGACCTCCATAGGCAAACCTACATTTCAGACCTCCATAGCACACCTACGCTGCAAGGTTGTGCTCTAAAGCCTAACAACGAGAATAAAACCATAGTTCCATCTAATATTTATTTAGGTATTGCTAGGCATTAAGTGGTTCAGGCTTCCTCCAAGTCTATCGCATTTGGGGTTAGGGGTTGTATCAACTCACTTGAGCTTTCAGGCCAATTTTGTTCAGTTTGCGTCCTTTGATGAAACCTTTTGTTCCATTCTCCACCAGAAAAAGGCTGATCCCATGAGCAGGGGATCGGGCCTCCCGGTCTGTAACCGCAACCACGATCACAACATCACTCATCCAACCATTAGTGATGAACACCTGTAAAAAAGGCAACCTGGACTAAAAGCCATCAGCTATGTGGAGAGAAGTTAGGAGAGATCATCAAGTAGCAGAAAGCAGAATTACATTGACACTTTCACAGGTGAACTGAAAGGCAAGGTTCAAGTGTCCGGAATTTTAAGGTTTCTGAATTACATGTTTTGGAACAAGGCAGACATTAGTTGGAGAAGTACTGTGTGGGGCAGAAGGTTCAAGTCATAGAATGCACACAATCTATTTCTTTTTCTGTCCCATGATAAAGAAGAATACAGTATCAAATATAGGTATTAAATGAACACAAAGAGTCTCATCTACAAATTAAATCATCAAGGTACAACACACAAAATTATCACTGACTTCCTGTCACAACTGCTTACTATAATCCTGTAGAATGACTCATGGACCTGCCAAATGGATCTATCTTAACTCCAGCAAAAGAAATGAGCTTTTTGTCCTGCTTGGCTCCAAATGAACAGCATGAGCACCTTTTGAGCACCTGTACATATGTATTTGTTGGCACACATTCTCACCACTGCAATTCTGCTAAGGCCAGAAGGCTCCATCAGTCTATGCTATCAGCAGGGGTACATAAGAAGATTAAGACATTTCATAGCTTTAAAAAAAAGCTCTGTTGAACCCACACTCCTATTCTCAACACTATTTCTGCCTTCTTGCTTTTTTACTATGGCAATGAAAGAAGAGGTCAATGCTTTGCAACAGCTTTACAACACACACAGAGCATCTGATACAGCTGGTTTTCTTTTTTTCTCCTAACATGACCAGCAAGCTCCTGAATAGAGATTCCAAAGCTTGCACTGTGGCAAAAAAAGTATTTACTCAGGCCACAGAAGATTTCACAAGTATTATTGTATATATTTTATTGTCAAACTTCAGGATTAAAAACCATCCCTGGTCCTGCTTATACTATGCAGCACCTTTTTTTTCCCTTTTATTCATGGTTTAAGAGAAAACAGGCCTTTTGATAGGGTTATTTAAAAGCTACAAAAATAATCTAAACAAGCCCTCCCATAAACTGGTCTGTAAACTGCCAGTAACAAAAACATCTTAAGACCTATCAATAAAAAAAGTAACTGAGACAAAAAAAAACCCACCCACAACAACCCACACAAAAAAAAACAAACCAAAAGGGAAGGGACTGTGAGCAGATCCTAGCTGTGGTGCACACCCTGGTGCACTGAACTGTATGCATTCAGTTCCCAAAGCCTATGAGTAGCATGTATGTCTGTGCTCTTACCTTACTCCCATTAAGAATCCAGTCACTTCCATCTTTTTTCGCGTATGTCCGTACTCCCTGCAAGTCACTAAAACAAAATTCAAAAGGTCCTTCAAGAAACCATTCTGGAAGCTGCAATTTTTATCTTGAATTCTACCCAGTACAAAGTAAGGTAGATTTTATATCATCCAGCCTCAGCCTCCGTGAAAACAGACGAGGATAGTGAAACACAGTGAACTAGCTGAGTGTAACACAAAAACCACGAACACGCTGTGGAAAAGGATGATAAATCTATGCAATCATACAGGAGCATGAGGTCCCATTTTCCCACCTCTGCTTGTGGGAGGTGGTGTAATGCAAGCATGGGTCAGCATCCCCTCATGCCAATATGCCTTAAATGACAAATGCCAGACAAAACCACATCCTCTAAGCAGGCTCAGTCCTGATCAGAAGGCTCCGTGCAAAGCCATGAGCCACATCTACCATTTGTAGAAGCATGACACCAACGGGTTTTGCTCTTCATCTGTCCCTCTCTGTTTTGGAAACTGGCTAGCTCTGACTACTCCAAACACATGGTGGCTGTCACTCAATAATGATGGGTAAGGAGAAGCACTTGTCTGGAAGGATTCAGAGGAAAGAAAATAAGGTGCTCTGTTCCATGACAAAAGCTAACAGTAAAGTCAAGCCTTCTTTACCAAGGCATGCAATTTTCTCCTGACTATATTTTATATTAAAAGTATGTTCACATGACAAGCAAGTTGGTAACTATAAACTTATGTTGCAAAATGTGTGCCCACAGCATATGTGCCCACAGCAGGACGATACAGAAATGTACTCTGAGGTAATATCTTGAAATGACAAAGCTGTAATAATCTATAACAGGTTTTTCAAGGTCCTACCTAACGTAGGATAGTCTAGTCACTAAGGTGACCATATGACCAGGAGGCTCAGAATGTTTTTCACTGACAAATCAATAAAGAACACATAATTTGAGACAACTGTTTTAATATTTGGCTTACCTGCCAGCCCCAGGTTCTGTCATGGCGATAGCTCCAATGCACTTGCCTGCAACCATTTGGGGGATAAAGCGTTTGACCTGTTCTTCAGAGCCATAGTTTGCAATGTAGGGCATGACAATATCTGAATGAAGACTGAACCCCGGGCCTGTACAGTTCACATACATTCTGGGGGAAAAAAGAGGCAGGGGTAACTTTATAAACAAGTACTACAAAGACATACACATTGAACTCTACATCATTACAACATAAATGCAACAATGAAGAAAACCCCACTACACAGAAGTCTCAGACAATTTGAGCTTGTGGCACTTTTAGCATTATTTATAGAATGTACTTTCACAGCCAAACGGGTAACTAGGCTAAAAAAAATTAGTTCCCCCAGCCCATGGAGCACAACCATATTTGTTTATCAAACAGTGATCCAGAATACTTAAAACAAGAGGGATTTACATATGTGTAAATTAACCTTTCCACAAGAAA
Source organism: Lophotriccus pileatus (assembly GCA_035583135.1). NCBI lineage: Eukaryota > Metazoa > Chordata > Aves > Passeriformes > Tyrannidae > Lophotriccus > Lophotriccus pileatus. Next base: position 1,812,720 of record JAWWES010000002.1, read on the forward strand.
GAGAACTCCATTTTCTGTAAGCAAACATAGTCCATAATGAGGACAACTTATGGAAAAAAAATACAATCAATGATATATTCATTGAAATACTTCCTGAAGTATCTAGTACTCACTGCTCCTCCCAGACAATGGCTGAAGAGAGAATATCTGCTCCAATGCCTCCATGCTTTTCAGCAATAGCAACACCCAGCAAACCCTGCTGTCCAGCCTTTTCCCAGAGCTCCCTGCTCACTTGGCCTTCCTTCTCCCATCTGCAAAATGAACACAAGAACAAGGTCACACATTAAACTCCCACATGCTGCTGTTTATTTGTCATGGCTGCTGCTTCACACCAACAGTGTGAAGGTACACACACAACTGTGTTTCATAGCCAAGAAGCAGTGGATTAATTACAGGTTTTCTAATCTTCAAGTCCACAAGTGCCACTGGCATTACAAGAGCACCAACTGTAAAACAAGTTTGAACTCCTGCTTCCAACATGTAACCTGACAGGAATTTCATTAGGACTTGTTATGACTGTTACACCAGACTGGTATTTAGGAGATTTAGCTGCAACCATCTGGATAATTACAAGCAGGTCTTTATCTTCATGACATTCCATCTTCCCCAGTACAAAATGAGTTTGACACATCAGTACCTTCTGTGAAAGATTTCCATTCTACCAATGAGAACTCCTTTATCAGAACCAAAATGTTATCATATTAATCACTCATATAAAAATTGGTCGCTGTGCACTTAGAACAAGTCAGTACTGTATCTTGTGAAATTACTGCTTTTAGGTAGTTTCAAGTCTATGTAAACAGATAGAGTTTTAGAGGCTTAGCTGCTGACAGTTTGCAAACTTTAACACCATGGGAATCCCTTATTCTTAAAAAAATAGTTCCTCTTTATGGGATTTGCCAACTCAGTAGAAAGTTGGTAGCCATTAATGGTCCAGGTGGTTTTTTTAATGTCTTTTTTTTTAAAACCGCAATTTTAAAATTATATGATAGATTATATCAGAGACATTCCTCCGACACACCTGAGTGCAGCAGAGCTATATCACATCTCTTCACCCACAGTTAATCAAGTATCTTATCCCACATATAGAATAGCATCATAGAATCATAGAATAGTTTGTGTTGGAAGGGACCTTAAAGATCATGTTGTTCCAAGCCTCTGCCATGGACAGGGACACCTTCTACTAGACCAGGTTGCTCAGAGCCCCATCCAGCCTGGCCTTGGACACTTCTAGGGATGTGTGTCCACAGCTTCTCTGGGCAATCTGTTCCAGTATTTAAGCTTTCTAGTATTTGAGCTCCTTCCAAGGGCTTTTGCTCCTACACCAGAAATCTTACACAAATCACTCTTGACCACCTTTGCTTTACCCCTCCCCTCCCCTCGCTTTCAGGGCCATTCCTGGCTTCATCTCCTCACAATAATTCACAATTGCATTCACTGATGATACATTTGGCTTTTCACATCAGCCCAGACAATTAATATACTGTGCCTGAAGCCTCCTTGTTTACTTGAAAGGTGTGAGAACAAATTGGTTCATCAGTTATTGAAGTGATGCAAGAACAAAATTTCAACTTGTTCCAGCCTCTCCAAGAAACCTTCGCATCAGCACAGCAGCAAATAGGATCTTCAGTAACCTGAAGTAGAGGTTACTGTTCACAAACCTGCACCCCAAGTCTAACAGGAGATGAGGGAGAACATCTGGTTTTGTGGACAGAATATAACTGCACAAGGGAAGCGCATAGCATACTGCTATGAGATTGTGATTTGAGGATAAAAAAACTAGCTCCCACCAACCCTGCTGTAAGTCATTTCCATTGTCTCCTGCTGCTCACTCCTGCCCGGAGCCACAATATTCCACCCACTCAGTTGTGAGCTGTATCAGGAGTATGTATCAGGAGCTGTATCTCGCAGGGCAATTTCAGAATAAGCCCTTCACTACTGTTTTCACTTCAAGTAAAGTAAAAATTGCTTAAGACACTACTGAAGCTTAACACTTTCAGTTCAAAACCACTTAATCCTCACTTAATTTCTTTTCTTTCCCCAACTATAACTTGACTGGATATAGCTAAACCAAGGGCTAAAACCACCCTCCAGCTCTAGTTCGGTGGAATTACAATACTTCTACTCTGTCCCATATTTCCACAGAAGTAAAAGTTACGGAAATTTAAACAAAGATGTTTTGTGCAAGTTTCTTGGTAATACGTAATTCACCTTACCATGCTATGTGAACTTGTATGTTGTTACAAAACCTAGTGCAGTGTAACCTAGACACAAGACGAAAGCCTTTTTTAGTCACATCAGTCCCATGGGAACTGAACTCTCCCCTAACTTGACCCAAGACATTGGTGCCAGAGTTAATCCTACAAAGCAGGAATACTTTGCTGCAACTCTTGCAAACTGCATTTGTCTGCTCATAGGCCTAAGCAGGTGATGCCAGACTGCTTGCACTGGAGCTCTGAGGGTGCAGCAAATTTTGGTTATGTGTTATTTTTCTTCACGCACAATTTTCACAGGTTTGTTTCAATTCAGTAAATTTGAAGTAGAAAGCTTGTAAATGAAAACTAATAACCTGTTTATCTTGCCATATTAAGAGTAACACTGCAAAAAGCATTTTTTGGGGAAAAAAATGCCTATCATTTGGCAAAACAAAATGTTTAAGAGGTTATCTTACTCTGCGTGAAAAGGCAGCACTTCTTCCTGAAAGAACTTCCTGGCACTCTCCCTGAAGATATCGTGCTCTGACGAGAAGATTCTCCGAGTGCCTATATCAATCAAAGTTTTAGCAGAAGATGGTTCCAAGCGCTTTGTGCCATGTTGTTCAGTTTGCAGAGGACTAAAAAAAGACAAATGAAAGCATCTGTTAGGGCACAGGCACTCCATTTATATTTACATAACCCTTTTAAAAGAGAGGAAGCACCTGAGTTGTTAAAGATAGCTCACATCCCAACTCTGGCACGCTGTTAGGTCCAAAGGATACCCACGATAAATACAAAGACCTAACAGACTCTGCACTTCAGTGGGCTGTTAAAGGCAGTAAGGCAAGATTAGCTTGTCCTTAACATTTCAAATAAATTAAAACAATAATAATACATATATAGGTAAAAGAATAAAGTTTCTGTTCATTAGAGATGCTAAAAATCATCACTGCCTTCTCTCTGCCCCTGCCACACAACATCCAAAATGCAATTCAGCTCAATTTAAACTAAGGGGGTAACTTGATGAACAAGTAAACTTTTTTGGTGAATTTTGTTTATTCTGTACACGCCTCCCCAAAAAGTCCCAAACTTGCAAATCCATGACACTGAAAATTCACACACACAGAATAAAAGTGAGTGCAATGCGGATTTGCACACTGCAAGGAATGTATTGTATTCTGCATTACCACATATACTTAACCTTGAAAGTAATACTTTCTAAATCATTCTAAATCTCAGTATTTTTGTTGTGCAGGAAGACCGATCCTCAAAAAACTATGATAAAAACATTCATAAAATTAAAACGCTGCTTTAACAAAAAAATAAAAACTGAAACAGTGGTGTCAGTAGTAGAAACCACAGAAGAAAAGTGTAATTATAAAATAACAAGGAAGGGTTTATAAAGCTTTTGTAGGGGTTTAGAACATACAGGATGAAATACTATTTAAGGCTGAAATGTAAATTCACTTTATATTTATCCATTGGATTCTCTGACTTATTTTTATTTTATTGCCACAAAATATTAGAAATTTTAAGTACAGAGCTGAGCTGTATAAACAGAAAAGGCATTCGCTGTTCCTCTCTCAAACTATTTTGTTAATCTCAGTTCCTCAGCACAGCAACTATGTGTAGTCCCACACAATTCAGCTGAGCCCACAGTTACTTACTGTGTTATTGAGACAAAAGTCTTTATTTGTTGCCACATGTAGTCACTCACGCTGTCACAGTGCAAAGGATTAAACACCCCAGAAACACAGATCATTTATTTCTAATCGTATTCGTAAAAAATGGGATACAGCAACTTGAGTATTGAGTATTTTGTACCCTCAAAGCTAGACACACAGTGACTATCCCAAAAGCTCCACCTTATTTTTAACGCTGTTTGAGACGATGTTGAGCTTTCTCTGAGCCCACCCTTATGTTTAATTATGGCTCTCACCCCACCATGTCACACAGGGAAGGGCCTGGCTGATCTCTTACGCCTATCAAAGCCCTAGGAAAGACAACTCCTAGGCCGGGGAAGGTGTGATCACACTCCTGCCCTTCTGCTTCCAAAAAAAAACCCTTCCCCGACGCCGAGCGCCTGATGCCACGGGGGAATGTTGTGCCCGGGCAAGGACTCGGCCAGCGGTCACCTGCCAGCACGGGACTCGCTGTCCCCAGGCCGGGCCGGGAAGCGGAGCAAAGGTCGGGACATCCCGGCGATGCGCTGGCGCTCCCGGACCCGCCGGGCTCAGGGGGCTCGCCCAGCCCCAGCTGCTTCCGCAAGGGGAGCACAGCCGCACACATGCACATACAAGCCTGTATCTACACATACAGTGCCTTGTAACCCTCCCGCCACGCATACAGAGCACACGCATCCACACCCCTCCGAGCACACATACACAGACACACACAGACACACACAGACACACACACACAGACACAGACACACACACACGGACGCGCACACCCACCACGCACACGTCCCCATTCAGAATGTGCGCACATATAGCTGTACAGCCCCATCAACCCGCACACGCGCACCCCAGACGGGCAAAGGCACACACCCCGCTCTTTAAGGAGCCCAAACTCGAGGCGACCTCCCACCCGCCCTCACGGTGCTGCCCGGCGAAATTCCGCGGGCACCAGGGCCGGCCCCGCTCACCTGGCCTGGGCAGAGGAGAGCCGGCAGCCGGGGGCGCGCAGAGCGGCCCGCAGGCGGAGCAGCCGCGCCGCCATCTTACGGGACAGGGCGGGACAGCGCAGGGCGGCACCGCCGCTGGTGTCGGCGGCCGGGGCGGTCCGAGTCCTGGCGCTCTGTTATGTTGCGATTAATTTGTTATTGTAGCGATTAATTTGTTATTGTCGCTCGCTTTCGTTGTCGCTGTCGGCGATATCTGTCAGCGGTGCTGCTCTGCTTGCCCCGCTCGGGGAATGGGAGGACTGCGCTGCCCAGAGCCTCTCGCAACGCGCGCACCCCTATAATTATCCCCGCTCCCGCCTGCCTGCTGTTGTAAATCCCTTCCGTGTTCAGAGCAGGATTATGATGAAACGTGTGTAATAACTATTTTGCTCATGTAGCTTTGAAGTCACGTCAGGGAGGGGTGACAGCGGGGTTGTGCGCTCGGGAGCGGCTCCTGTACCGCCGCAGGGCGCGACAGGCGCCCCGCCTGGCTGTGCCTCCGTCCCCCCCTCAGCACCCTCCGGGACGGGGCTCTCCCCCTTCCGAGCACGCAGGAGAGGAAGCCGGGGCCCCTCCCCTGACCGCTGCCCCTCACTGAGCGTTTTGGGCATTTTGTCTTTAGCCCACTTTAATTTTTGAAAGCTGCCAGCCTCAAAGGAGGTGGTTTATGATTGTTGTTGTGCAAGGGGTTCCGAAGGATGGAAGTGTTGTCCCGAACATTACCCCATCACGCAGCACCAACTCACGCACTGAGGCGAGGTATCTCTTTTTCATTCTGGTTTGCGCAAAGTAGGGACCTGGGTGGCAACCCACAAAAGGCTAGCCCCCCAGTCATCAAAACTTTACACTATTTATACAGTTTAAGAAACAAAGGCATACATTTTATTACATAACCTTTTTATTAATTAGTACTCAACCCCCTATTTGCAAGTTATATCTCTCGCTTCTCACGCTCATTAGTCCACACGCACAGTTCTTCCCTCCGTTGGAGTCTGGGGTCTGTTTTGGCTAGGTGGTCCATGAGTCGGTGGTCATGATCTCCCACTGACAGAATTACTTTTTCCCCAGTTACTTCAGTGCTCATAACCATACTGAAAATAAGTTATATTTTGACTCAAACCCTTATTCAATCCTTGAGGAGCTCAATATCAAGGGGGCTTTAAGGAAAAGCAAATCACTGCAGGTGGGGGAAAGGATAAAGATTTAACACTGCTTAACATTCTTTGTCCCTCCAGCTCCTGTGGTCACCCTGCTACATGGGGCACAGCCCTGATGGGGAATACTTTTCCCGAGTCAGCCATCTGGGGAGAGTTCTGAGTTGTAAATGGGCATCTTTCACTGAGAAAGGAGCTGCTACCCACGTCTTTTACCAAGAATACCATAAGCTACAAATTGATAGATTAATTATAACTGATATCTAGAAAATAGGCATTACCCATCGTCATTATGATTAATATGGGGTTAAAACAATGTACAGTCCCCATCAATGGGATTTTACATGCTTTCCTCACTCCTCATGTGGTGTTATGGAACCCTCAGGCGTTATCTTCTGGAGTCATGAGATGGCACAAAAATTTTAAGCACAAAGGGAGTTTTAAGCCTTTGTGAAGTAAGATAACACACAGGTACCCCCAAAATGCCAGGCAGTGGAAGGATTGCAGGGAAATTTATTTCCTAAGTCAAGAACACTAGACTTCAAAGAACATTACTCTTAACAGCGTTTCAAACACTGAGCCTGAGGAAAGGCATGCCCCGTGTTCTTCTCAGGGCTTTTATTATGCTTGGACCCCACTCTCTGGGGGCCTTCGACAAGTCTGCAAGACTTACTTTTTCTTGTACCAGGGAGCATTTCTCTGGAATGCAGGAGGAGAAAACATCTAGAACTCTTTTTGGGAAAAATGCCTCTTCTAGGCAGGAAAGTCTATGCTAAACAAGCTCCGATCTCATCTTCTGTAAGGGTCTTCAGCCCTTACAAGCTTGATGTTTGTTGAGAAATAAAACAAATGCTCACAAACAAGATTGTAATGGCTCAAAACGCAAAGCAGATCATCTCAGAAGATATTTTTCAAAACCTCATCAGTTTAAGTTAATAATTTATTGGGAGGAGAATTGTACAAAATCTGTTGAGAGAATGCCCAAGGCTTGGGTGTTTTTGTATATTGATCCATAGCCTAAACCTGTTGTAAAGTTTTTTTAATGTATATCTATAAAAAAAAAAATCTTGCATTTGAGAAGTGCTATTTTCAACTACTGTGTTCCTACACCGTAAGCCAGGAGATGGCACTATAGGAATTCCTATGGATGGGACTGTCTGAATGCAGCCTAGCCTCTCAAAGGGCATGTGGTTTTTAGTGTGACACACTGGCAATGCACAGAGTGGTCCCTCTGTAGTTACAGGCAGAAGCACCTGCATTACAAAACCAGTTGGAGCCTGGAAATTTGTGCTATTTTTTCATTTTGGAGTCTGATCTCACATTATTATATCAGAGTAGGTAGGAGGGAACTATGCAGGGGCAGTTGGGAAAGAAAAACTGAATAGGAGTTTGGTGGGAATTACTGAATTTGGATGCCCAGAGATAAAATTTGGCTATGCTTACGAGGTTCTATCAGGTACAGCCTCCTGGGAAGTGCCTTCCTTGTGCTGGTATACGCTCCTGGGTGAGCCCAGCACTTTGGTCTCAGACCTGTTAGCAAACAGGAGGTTGATAGGGAGATTCCCATTCCCAGAGATGCCGGGTCACCCAGTTTACAGTCTTGGAAGCTTTGTTGTAGCAAGAAAATGTAGCAGGACATATCCCATCACCCACACACAAGGTGAAGGGATAAGGGAGATGAGAGATGGGAGATCCTGTCCTAAACCACAGAAAAGGAAACTTCCAAGTTTCAAGAATCAGTTCCTGGGATCAAGAAATGCCTCAAAACAAAGAGTGGCTAACAGATCGACATTTTGCATACCATTTTTTGGGGAGAAGAAGTATGGTTATAAAGAATTAGACATTAAGAATGATGGGAAGATTTTGCTTGTTGGGGGGGGTTGAATTTTTTTTTAATGTTCTTGCGGAAAAGAGACTCGAAGCAGGTACTGCAGCAGGGCAGAGTGCAAAAGCACTGTTGGCCTTCTTATAGATGCTGTTCCCAGTTTGAGATTGTGCTTTTCTTGCAACAACCTAATGGAACTGGGATTGTGCTTTTCTTGCAACAACCTAATGGAACTTTAATGAGATGCAGCATAGCTTGACATAATTGACAGTGCTGCACCCCTTCCTCTTGCATTCTGGTCCCTTCACCTCCATTCCTCCTGTGGGCACAGTCACAGACTGAACCTCTAATTCTTATTTTCCACCATTCATGGTGACTCCTTCCTGACCTCTGGCACACATGGCTCAGGAGAGGGATATGGTTTGCCCCATGTTATTGGCTGTAAATTCTCCCAAATTAGTAGTTCTCCTGCTGTCATGTTGCATAGTTAGCAGGAGACTTTTCCGCTTGAGACTCCCAACTGCTCAGATCTCTGTTACTTTGTGGTAAACACTGTGCCCCCTTATCATACCCAGCACTAGCAATATCCACCCCTCTGATACTGGAAGTGTTGCCAGTATAATGTGCAGACACCAAGTCAGTGGGCTCCCCTACAGTGTGTTACTGCCCTGTCCTGAGGACTTTGTGACATCCGGGCTTTGTTACAAATTGGTTTGGTTGAGCAGTGTCTTCTTAGTCACCCTTTATGTTCTTTTTTTTTTAATGATTTTTGGTGTTAATAGGCCACTGCTACAGCCAGAAAGAACTTATATTCTCTTCAGTGCTTTCTTTGCTGAGAACAATGTCTAACATGTTTACTACAGTGAATGTAATTTAAAGCATTATCTTACTGGAAAAAAAAAAAAAAACAAGCACATGGCCTTGCTAAATACAAAGTTAGAAAATAAAGGAATTGTAGGTTACTTGGGAGAAAAAGTGTTCAAATGAAGCTCTCTGGGTAAGAGCAGTTGAAATTAAATTTGGTTTGTTTTTTGTCAAACAATGTTCATCTGAGGAATACCTGCTCTCCAGACATGAAGACTGTACAAGTATATTCAGGTCAGAATAGGCATAAAAAAGACTTCTCTTTTTTTTTTTTTTAATTTTTTTTATTTTAATAAGAGGAAAGCTTTGCTGTCTTTCATTCCCACTGCAAAGTAAAATAATGTTTAAAGGAATTAAGCAAAAAAATCTCATTGCATGCATTTTTTCTGTCAAATAATTCACGTACAGTTTTCCATGTGTATTCCTGAGCTGGGACGTCATTAGCCCTATTACATCTGTGCAGCATCTGTTGCTGTAGAAAGGTGTTCTGTTCCAGGGGTAGGCGTGTTGGATTTGATTTTGATAACAGACAATTTAATGTGAAAAACTACTGGTTAATACAGCCCTTGGATGCAACAGTTCTAATTTTTCTTAGAGCTTAGAGTGATATGTTTGCTTTTGCATAACGTTTGCTATCCAAGGTACAAATCTGACGGGGAAAAACTCCTTAAATGTATGTTCTTGTCTGATCAGTCATTCTGAAGATCTCCCCTGACAGCTGGTGACACCAATCCCAGCCCTGGGGGTGATTTGTACCAGATGGCTGTCTCTGTACCTGGGTAATAGAGGCTTCTCTTTAAAAAAGCCATGGTTATGTGTGTTCTGCTGTTTTCCCACATGGGATGGTGATACTGGCTTTAAAGCCAAGCTGCAGGATCTGACCAGAAGTTTTGAAAACACAGGAAGAGACAGCACTGACCCCTCTCACAAAGCACTTTATTTCCTTTTTAGACTTTCAGTCTGTGTTGCAAAGAGTGAGTCCAACTGTTCATATCTGACAGGAATAGCCTAGAGGTTTGGTATCTGAATAGGTTATTTAAAGCTGATGTGCTGTCTTTTTTCAAGAACACAGTGCCAACTTAGCATGTGTGCCCATCATCGACTTTTTAATGTTGGCATTACAGTGCAGGGCAAGCTGGAATAAGATGCAAAGCTCTCAGCTTACTCTGCCCTTGGTATGCAACTCTCCTTGGTGTGCCTCTGCATGGGGTCACACAGTGTCGGTCATGTGGGTGTGAGACGGTGTGACAGAGAGGAACGGGCTGCAGCTGATGTGTGTGCCTTCAAGGGGGCCTCCTCAGGGCATGGGCTCCTGGTCACCAGCTCCCATTCCTCTGTCCTGGCAGAGCACGGCTGCACTCCCACTCTCTGACCACATGTAGCATATGGGCTGGCACCAGAGCTGTCTCCTTCAGCATGTGCCTTGGAGCACCAGAAAGATCCCACAGAAAGATTCTCCAAGGCCTGCATAGGAGTCCAGCAGTAGCTGGGAATCAGCAGGGAGAGGCACGTGAGAGTCAAGTGTGGCAGTCTCATGACCTGAGAACGTGACTTGAAGGTGTGAAGGTGACGATGGCAGGTGATATCTTACCATGCCACACGTTTTGTTTTTGCCAGGTCTTCTAACATGAAACCTCAAACTAACATATTTTTAAAGGGTTGTCAATCTAGGATGCTGGCCTGAAACCTGTGCAGGCATGTCTTTCTCTGTTAGGTAGCTGTCAGCAGTTTTCAGCATGCAGCAGTGCTGATTTGGAGCAGGACTGTATGAGTTCTCAGTAAATTATTTCAAAATCCCTTCTACCAAAGTTCAAGAGCAGCAGTTGCAGGGAGTGCTCCCAGTGAAGATGGAAGTTACAGACTGAAGTCCTGGTTTCCTCTCTAGGGAGAATTTGTTAAATCTGGTTCCAAAGAAGGAAACTTCAGCTACTCACTCAGGTGTTCACTCATCTGCATTGACTGTAGCATGTGGCACAGCGTGAAAGCTCTCAAAGAGGGCTATGAAGAATTCAGCAAAGTTTGTCTCTTGATCAGAGCTGTTGTCCTGCGTAAATCTGCTGCAGACCATAAAAATGCACTTGATTTTCAAGCAACATGGATCAGAGCAGCTGTTTGTAAAAGGCACATAAAGGCACCTTGCTGAACACAGAAGACATGAATATACTTAGGGTGTTGCTGAAGGTTGAAAGCATTGCACGAAACAGGGCTGTGCTACTAAGGCATTACCTCCCAGAAAAGGGCTACTCCCTGTATGTGTCATCAGTATTATTTATGTATGTCATCAGCTTTAGGATGAAATTACACTTCTGTACTCTCTATTATATCACATTCAAAATGAGTGGTGTCCTGTGTGGTGGCATTAAGCACTCCAATAGTGTTTTAAACTGTCTCTGTTCAAGCAGTATTGATGCTTACAGCTTCAGATTTCTTTTTTGTTATTGGTTTGGTCTTTGGGAGAAAGCTGCTCCATTCGGCTCAAATGATAAAGACAACACGGAGATCAGCTCTCATGAACTACTTTTTCTTCAGAAGTGCCAAGCAACTTTGATGCCAGGGTATGCCAATCCTAAATTCTGTAGCTTTTCTGCTCTTTTAACACCATTTTTTTTAATGTGCAGTATACATATGTGTTATTTCATGCACCAGTCCTTGGGGGTTTAGATACAGTAGCTCTAATGAGCTACTCAATATTTCCTCCAGCTGAAATCAGCCTAACTCGGACCTTAGCCAAAAATCTCCTCATCAATTCAGAGTTGGTGGTGTGAAAGGAGACTGGGAATTCTCTGTTTAAGCTCCTGGTATGAAATCATTCCCATGCTTTTTGCTAATTGTGTTAGACACTGAGACCAGGACCTGTTTATCATCTGTGGCTGGAACTATTGTTCTGAGCAAAATAAAAATTATGTTTTCTTATCCCCAGGACTGGGAGAGAATTTGTCTGTGTCGCAGAAAGTAGCACCAAATGTGGCAGGAATAGCATGATGGAAGGTTTGACTGAAATTAATGTAATTGATGTGTAAAGTAATGTAAAGGGTTTAATCTACAGTGAGGAAAGAAAGATTTAACAGGTGGTTCACTGCCTGAATTAGCTGAGCACCACCCTTGCACAGGTGTAGGTGCTGAGCTCAGAGGAAGTAGAAGGGCACGTTGGGATGGCTGAATTCCCACTGTGGTGATTAGTAAGGCTGCTTTGTTGTTTTGGGGTTGTGATCTGAGCTGATGTAGGTACTGACCTGCCTTCCTTGCAGGGCCTGTTTCACAGCCTCAGCAAATGTATCAAGAAGGTAAGAGAGTTCTGCTCTTTTGAAAATGTGTTTTTGTTGTATGGCCTTCACATGTTCACATACATGTTCAATCAGCTGCTGGGTTTTATTCCCTCGGGGGTGTGCAAGAGGTACAGTAAGAGCATCAACCCTTTCTCTGAAGGTCAGATACATTCCTGAATGACTAAGGAACAGAGCAGGGGAGACTCTGGAAGTTAAACAAAGGCAGAGATGTTTTATTTGTCGTTTCTAAAAACAAACTTAGCTTTTCAGATAGACAGGAATGTTACAAATGAGAAACTCTGAATTGAAACCACTTTTAAGCTAATGAGATTGCTAATAAGCACTGTAATTTGCGTGAAGGCGAGTAACTTGAAAAATAGTGCTGTTCAGCATAGCATGGAGTAAAAAATGTGTCTGCTTTTGTCTCACAAGGAGCCAAAGAAAATGCTTTCCTGAGCAAATATTCTAGAGAGCTGATATTTGGGAAGATAAAAGGGAACTTATTTTGGTTTGGTGTGTCTGAATTGATACAGTTGAGAAGCGTAACAGCCTAAGAAATGAACATAAAATGCCCATCCTCAATTTCCCCTGTGGTGCCAGGAGTGCATGGCATGATAACATACACAATGTTCTCGTTGTTCCTTGAATGATGCCCATTTTAGGATTCAGTAGCAAAAGTATAGAAAGCAATAAATCCCTTTTACCTGGAAGAAGGTGTAGCTTTCTCTTAATTTTGCTGGGTTTGGGATTCAGCAAAGTATGTGTTTGTTTGAGTCCTGGAGAGGAGTTTCCCTCAGAGAAGAGACTTTTTAGGAGTCCTGAGTGCCGGGAAGTCTGGAAAATAGTCTAGAAACTTTGTTTACTATAACACCCCAGTCCCAAAGCCTCAAGCTTTACTGGGAGTATTACGTTTATATTTAAGTATTATATTTATATTAAGAGTTCCCACGTGAACTTTTGCAGAGCCTTTAGTTCTTTGATAACTTGAAGAGAAAAAGCTACACTCTTCTTTCCAAGAGACTTCTTCTAACTTAGTGAGAAAAAAGGCATTTTGGTGAAAGGTTCACAGTGTTAACATAAAACCAAGGAGAAGCATTTCACTAAAGCACCCAATGAACATCATTGCCACAACTTAGTAAAATACAAACCATTGGTTTTAAGTTACCCATAAGAGATTAAGGAAAGAATAAAGAAAAAGATTAAGAGAAGGAAGAAGTAAAGGAAGAGAGCATAAGAGAGAAGGAGTAAAGAAAGAGCTTAGAATAAGACAATTGCACAGCTACCACCACGTTGGAGCTGTGCCACTGGCTGCAATTCGCCAGGTAACATTTCTCCATGCCTAAATACCTTCCATTCAGCAGAAGACTGCACACCTTAAGGAAATAAATGGTGTAGGTAAACCATGGAGACACAGCAAAAATTATTTTTTTTCTGTTTAAAAGTGTGATAATTATCACTGCTGCTTCTTTTAACCAGTGTGGATAATCCATCTTGAAATACTTTTCGTGTTGCCAAGGAAATACACAGATGTGTTTTTATTGCTGTTATCGATTTCCCTCATTCATTTTTTGGTGCAAAGACTTTCCAGAGAGTTGGCCTTTTTTTTTTTAGAACAAGCAGTTTGATTTAGGAGTGCTGCTACCCATTATTGCTACACGGGTAGAGAAATTAAATGTTTATGAACTAATCTATACCATCCTCCCAAATCATAGATTTTGGTAATGGAAAGTTCATTTTAATGCGCTAATAAACCATGTTCTGATATGTACTGTGACAATTAATCTAGAAGGTAGACGTGAGAGGGAAATTTGATGTTTTCAGTGACATGTCAGAATTCATTCTGAAGTAAATGTAAGTGCCTGTGTAAGTGATAGTATCACATTTTTGTTATAAAATAAATTAGAAATAACAGCTTACTGAGGAAGCATATTTTCTGTTAGACATTTGAGCACTTCCTTGTATGTCTGTACAACTCAGCCTCCCCAGCAAAAGAAGGGAGTAAATTTAAATCTGCAGGAGGACTGCTTGGACAATAAAGTAGTACTTGGAAGAGGAGTGTTTGAATGCATTGTGTTTAAAGCTTGAGATTTGGTTGAAAACCTGCTGGAGTGGGACAAATGTCATTGTAATAATGGTATGCAATACCATAAGAGGAAAAATGAAAATATTTTACTGTGGAAGCAAGTTAACTTCACTGGAGAGTTACAGCTGTGGAGTTTGTTCAGAATGAAGTGGCATATGTATGGTGGCTTTGTAAAATTACTTCAGTACTAGTGTAGAGAACTGAAATAAATTAAAATATAGTCCAAGACTGGGGAGAATGTTGGTAGAGTGCAGAAACAGTTGTTCCTTTTACGAGTAGCGTCCGTGTTTCTGACACTCAGTTCCTGGATGTAAGAGGTGTTTCTGTTGATAATGTGGTTGTCTGTGAAAGCCCTTTTGGGTCTAGGATATATTCAGAGAAAAGCACTGTGAGTAGCAGAAAACAGCCTCTACCTTTTCCTCACCAAGGACCCAGACCCTTGCTAGAGAGAGGGACATAGATCTATGATCTATACTCCTCTTGCAGTTCCCTGCTGAAGTCCATTCTGCTCTGCACATGAATCCCTGTCTTGGATGGGCTTTTTGGCTGTCCCTGCCCTGGCAGAAACAGCTGTGGAGATGTCTTTGTTCCTATGTGTGGTAGTAGCCAACTCAATAACAGCCTCTTCCAAGAGCAGGATTACATGTATCCTTGGACTGGGTGACCACCTCTCCTCAATCCGTCTGACTCTTCCATCTCAGTTTTGTAGGCTGCCTGCTCCACATGCGCCGGCTGTGTCTAGTGCTACCTACCAAGAACCAGTGTTTTGCAGCTTGACCTTTCTCTGGGGATTTAGGCCTGGTCCCAAGGAGTTAAACTGTCAGTTGCATCGGGTAGTGGAAAGTATGTTCATTAACCACGTTCTATTTAAAATACAAAGCAAATGTAACGATGGCAAGAGGTGTCAGATGACAGGAACTGAGAATTGCTCTCTCTATTCAGAGCCTGAACAGATGCAGCCTGGCTTTCCTTCCCCAGCTGCTGGGCTTTTCAGTCACTCTTGGAGCTCAGTCCTGGTTGTGTGGAGTATTTCTTTTCTGAGGTGAACACAAAATAGAAGAGAAAGCAGCCTTTTGTAAGGAGCATTCCCCAGGATCAGAGCTCTGAGTGATGCTTGTGTTACTAGTATGGAGGCAGCAGGTTGAAAAAACATTGAACCTTTAAATGGTTTCGAGGCAAAGTAGGAGGTTTCCCTGCTCTCCTGCTATTTAGGCATTTCCAAACTGTACTTTCAGATTGGGTATCTTTTGAATGGGATTTATTGATGAAACTAAAGTTGACTTTAAGAGTGCTTGGTGTGTTTCTCAAAAAAAACCACCTTGTAGTTAAATTTCCAAAACATCTTGTTTCTACTTGTTTCTATTTTCAAAATAAATAAAGGGGTTTCAGTTGAAGTCACTAGCTGAAGGAGGCTGGTAGCATATAAAGAGTTGTAATTCTTTATAAATGATGTAATTATTTAAGATCACCCCAAAATGTTTTTGTCTTATAAGCACATGAACAATTTTTCAGATATTGGTCTCAATTTGGGATGGGAATTTTATAAAATTATTAAAACTTTTGGATAGCATAAAAATCCATTCCCCATGCAGCTCTGTGAAATACTTTGAAGCTTGGTCTCAGTTTAATAGGAAAGGAGTATTCTTTCTGTTTTCATCTGGTTTGTCTCTAAAAATTATCTGTGCTTTGAGGAGTGAAAGTAAAATAATCAATATTAGCTTCAGTTCTTGCAATTAGAATTCAGAGAAGTACTGTCAGCTTGGTTATGTCTCATAATCTGGCATTTTGTTTTAAACAAAAATATGAATATGAGTTTTTAAAAATGGGTGGCTGAAAAATCTGTTTCTGCAGTGATGAGAAGTCACACAACTTTTTTAGTTGTCCAGGCTTGGTTCCCAAATATTTTAGAAACTAGTAAAACTTGCAATTTCTGAAAGGAAAATATGATGGAAAATTCAGACTTTCCTTTAGGGGTGTGTCCAACCTTGAACGAGGCTCATTCTGTGACCACATGTCAGAGCAGTGATGACAGGGCAGGGCAGTGTGAAAAGGAGGCTGACAGCATATATGGTGAAATGTTGTTTAGGCTTTTGTTTGCTTTCTCAGCAACTGAGATCCACAGTTTCTTGGAAAGAGCATGCTTCTCCCTGGAGCATGTATGTTGAGGAACAGTAGGATGTGTAGCAGTGCCTTGAGAAATTCCCTCCAGGCTGAGTTTGCTTCTGTATCCCACACTCTTTTTGTTGCTTTTTTAGAATGAAGTTAAACAACAACTTCCTTTTTAAATTCCTTCTATCCAGGGCTTTTTCCATTGTGAGTGTGGTAACCACAACCCTTTGTAAACTACCTGCTGGCATTCTCTGTGCAGGGTGTAATTCAGAGGTTCATTTGGCCCTGTCTACCAGCATGGTGAGGGTTTAAATGGGAGATTTTTTTTTTGGGAAGCCTCAGAAAAGAGGCAGCTGCTGTTGGAGCAGCTGCAGTTTATTCTGGTGTCAGCCACCCCTGCTGCACCTGTTGGCTCTTGAATTATGGTCATTTCGTGCATAGCAACTCAATAAGGCAAAGTCGGATTTTAATAGAACAACCTGATGCCCAGATGGGGATTAGGGCAGTTTCAGGAATGCTTAAGGAAGAGAGAGGAGCTACATCTAAGAACAGGGAGGTAACAATACTTCCCTGAGTTATGGCTATTCCCAGTGTCATTGCAGTAGGGGTAGTTGTCCTATTCTTATCGCAGCCCTGGCCCTGTTCCCAGTTACGGAGCCTTTCAGGGTGGCTGATGCTTCTGATGGCTCTTTAGAGTTGTCCACAAAGCTGTAAATACAGGCAGCAGATAGGATCCTCTCCCTGTAGTGCCGTGGACCTGCCGTTGCAGCAGGACAGAGGAGATTTTGCTGGGAAGAGTGGCTCTGCGAGGTACCCCACAGCAGGGCCACCCTGCCTGGTTTTGGATGTTGCCTGATGTGCCAGCAGGGGCTGCCTTAGGAGCATTTCTGATGCCAGCTGCCAGATCTCCTTCTCCCAAAAATGTTATAAGTGCGGATGGATGTAGGTGGTAGTTCCCTAATTACTCCCTCTCCCGATCCCCAAAGAAAACACTTTTCATTCAGATTCAGTAGAGTGACCTTCTGGAGATGTCTATATTTATATTTTTTAATAAAACTTTATTTTGTGAAATTCAGATATACAGAGAAAATAAGTGCTGAGCACTTCTTTGGGTGGGTTCGAACAGCTTTGGAGGGAAAAGAAAAGACTTTATAGCCACGAAGTGACCACAGGGATTTATTGATGCTTTATTTTTCCAAGAAATTACATTGTTTCATTGCAAATAACATGGAAAGAGATTGTTGGGATGGATGGATCCTGGATCATAGCAGTTTATTCCATCTAGTTCACTTTGGTGAAAGCTCAGATTCCTTAAATGAAAGTGTAGTGACCCAGAGGTGATACCCGTGGATATGCTGGTAAAAACTGGTGGGGTTGGAGTCACATCGTCCAGTTCTGTGCAATTTCCATGTTGATGGTGACAGACTGAGCAAAACTTTTGGGCAAATCTGAGGTGCCATCTGGTCTTTCTGAATTCGACTTGTTCTGGGAAGGAATGGGAGAATTGGATCTGAAGTCAATGCTGGCTGAAGAAACATTTGCAAAATGACAAACTGAGCCCTTGATTCCTATTTGGAGATGTTTGTTTCAAACAGGAATTGGGAATGTGTATTTCCTGGGATAGAAGAACTCCAGTTCAGATAAGCCTACAGACCCACAATAGTTTGATTGCATTTTAAAGACAGCTACGTGTTTGGCGTTTTTTTGTTTGTTTGTTTTTTACTTTTGAAGCCCTCATTTGGCTATTGATCATGACTGTTACAATCCCCTTTTTCACATGGCTATTTTGTTTGCAGAGCTGTTCTCAGTATTTCACACAAGTATTCAAGATATGCCTTAACAGAAATCTACAAATTATTAGATGTTGCTTTGATTTCCTTTAAAAAAAAATCTCAGTTGTGCTTGTAGAATAAATGTTTTGGGCTGTCAGTTTCCATAGTTTAAACTCTTAATTTTGTATGGCAACAGACATCTAGGGTAATATTTATGCCTGAAGTTTCTTTTCACAGTTTATGTTTGAAAAATCCACTAACCACAATTTTCAATGAGTTACAGGGCTGTGAAAAGAGCCAGGAATCTGCACTCCTGTTTTCTTTGTTCCTGGACAACAGTCTCATTTTATTCTGTTTGTATCATTGAGGAAACAGTGTCACATTGGTGTTTGCCATGGGTATATAGAAGCCTTTAAGCATAGCAAAGAGACAAGTGTAGAGATGAGAAGAACATACCGTTTGGTATCTGGAGAATTCCACTTAGACAGACAGGATGTGCTTTACAAATGCTGTGGGAAAATGCAGATATGTTAGTTAGAAAGGGCAGCAAATGTTACCTTGGGAAATACCTTTATAAATAACAGCTGTTTATGAGCTGATGGTATTAAGAACACGGGTTCCTGGTCAGCTCTGACCCAAATGTGTGATAGAAGGCTTGAAGTGTTTGATGTTGTACAAATCAAGCTCTCATCTTGCTTACGTGTGCTAAGACATTAGCTATAGGATTGGTTCCGATCACTGCAATTGCTCTACAGAGTCAATCTGGAGATCTGATGTTGGCCAAAACAGCCTCCTGTGCTGTGGCTGAGTCAGGGCTCCTGCGTGCTGGGACTGCAGCATTAGTGTGTTGCCAAGGCCATTTTCAAGCATAGGCATTTTGAACCAGCTTGGCTGCAGCTTTGTCTGATTTGCCTGAGAAGCTGAAAGCCAACTGCAATGAAACTGTGAGAGGAGAAATGTAGGATGGGAGAATGCTGAATTCTTGCACCTACCCTCATAGTTGATGCAGCCGTTTGAATCTTCCTGACCTTTCATGAGTTCATCTACTTCCTCTTCTGTCATCTTCTCACCTGAGAGTGGAAAGAGCTTCGTTAATTCCTCCACACACAACCGAGGCTGAATCCTACAGCTTTTCCAAAGGTTTTCCTTGTTTTCTGAGTTAGTAACAAAAAGACCTACATATTACATGAACTTTATTAATTTTAACTTTCTTTAGAAGTTCTGTATATGCATATAGATGGGAATTTTAGTTATTACTACAGAGTAAAGAAATGATGCAGCAAATCTTCTACCTTTGTCCATGTGTGTTAGGTCCCTGAGAGGTACAGACACCTCTCTATTCATCAAATATCAGGCATTCTTAATATCTCATCTGAATGTAGAAGTCATAAACCGAGCCTTTTCCTCTCGTCTTCAGCAGAAAAACCAAAGCTCTGTTTGCTTTCTTAGCGGGTTACCAGTTAGGAAACTTGGAGTCTTGCCTGGCTTGGTAGCCTCCTACCTCTCCAAACTGGTTGGATTGTCTTTCCTCCCTCTTTCATGCCTTCAAATAGCAGCAATTTTGGGAGCACTCACGGAGATGACAATCCCTTACCCAGAGTAGCCAGCACATGACGGAGCTCAGCCCCCATGACTGTGCCATTGCCTTCCTTGTCAAAGACACGCAGACCTTCAACGAAGTCTTCAAACGTGCCCTGTTCCTTGTTGTTGGCAGCTGCTTGCAACATGGGCAGGAACTCTTCAAAAGTAATCTTCTTGGCATTCATCTCTGGAAAGAAAGCACCAGTTGCTGCATGTCAGACATTTGCATGTATGTTCTTTAGGGATATTTGCCCTGAAATGTGGGAGAGCCTCCCACATCACATGCACACCTTTTTCTAGCCTTTACTCTAATTTTTGCCTCAATTTTACAACTGTGGAATCTGGATTCTCTCTTGTCTTGGGAGTTAGTTTTCACATAGATCTGATTGTTCACATCCCTCCTCCAGCCCTCTTCTCACATAACTTGACATGCTTGCATGCATGTTGCACTTTTCTTTTGCAGAGATGTAATTGCTGACATGTTACTGACCTTTTCAGGGTCTCTTTAATTAAAAATAGGAAAGTACAGTGGGGGGGAATCTCCAAATTTGCTATTGACATGTTCACTATGGAGGTTTAAGGACTCCTAAGCTTAGTGCATCAAACCCCTTTGCTCTCATGAGCCAGAAGTTGTAGACCTCAGTGAGGACTTCCTCAAGTATTGTTGGTTATTGTTTGTACCAAGGCTGCCAAATAAAAGGATCTTTTCTTTTTTTTTTTTTTTTTTTTCCTTCCTGCATCTTTGCAAAACACGGCTTTAATCCAGGCAGCAATGAAACATAATAGGTGGAAACATAACAGATTTCTCAATATACAGTTTTTACAGAAACTATTTTACTACCCAGCTGTATCAAAATCACGGTCAGTTATTCCTGGAGTCACTTGAAGTCCTGGTATGGTCTCACTGCTGTGTTGATCCTTGGTGCTCCCTGCTAGTGCTAATGCTTTCTGAATTGTTCCTCAGAGCTGTCTTTACCAGGCCTGGGGGTTTGAATATAACATAGTCTATCTTAATATGGTTCTCTGCATGACTGAAATCAGGGATCACCTGCTTCTAGATCCTTGTTAGGAGGTGACTACAATATTCATTATTTTATCTCCGAAAGGGGAGAAAAGGAAATAGAATATGGCTGCTATAATAAATTGCCAACATATGCCTCAGCATATTGAGGTTTGTAGGAACTTCGGGAAGACTACTCCAGCTAGCAGAAATACACGGGTGGGTTTCCAGTTCCAGGGCATGTCAAGGCTTATGCAGAAGAACCTGCACTGGAAGGACCTGAACAGCTGAGTATCAGTTGTTGGAAATGGACTTACCGTTCCCCAGCAAGGGCTGGGACACAAATGGGTTGTGAGCAACAGTGAATGTGGGCTACATCTACGCCAAGCTGACACCAAAATGGCCCCTACAGAGACCCCTCCATGTCCTAAAGAGAAGGTTTTAATTCTGTATTCCCCATCAGCATCCTCCTCCAAAGCAACTGGAGAAATTCCATATATTGTTGTTGCAGAGTCCCCCTCACTCCCCATCAGAGCAAGAGCTTCTCTCCCTCCTGCTGTGACTATTGATATTGCCAGTTGCAGTTCCCCAGCCTCAAGAAGGGCCCATGAGAGACTGCAGGGCACTTACCCTCTTTGCTGGGGTTTCCCAGGATTTTGTTGACCTCAGCATTTGTAGGGTTCTGCCCCAACGCCCGGATGATATCGCCAACCTGGCTCAGGGTGATCTTGGCATCACCAGTCCTGTCAAAGAGGAGGAAGGCCTCCTTGAAATCTGCAAGGGAAGAGTCATGGTTAAATTGAGCCAGGCAGCTCTCTGCTGACAAAGATGTGAGCCTCTTGTCTCCTGGCAATGTTCCACTGACTCCAGGGGAATCTTTGGCCCACAATCCCAAGAAAAACTCCTCCCCTGTGACATTTCGGTTTCACTATTTTTAAACTTTTATATCTATCTTTCATAGCTTTCCTGGCTCTAATAGCCATCAATACCTTGGTGATTGACCCTGTAGTTATTTCAAGGGCAGGGAAACATAAGCTCTCCATGAACATTCTCATTCAAGAACAGGTTTTTTACATGATGAAGCAGCAGAAGGTAAAAATGTTGTCCTCTCCACCTTATCTCTCCAGAGAACTAGGACTCTCTTGTGAAAATGCCTAGCAGGGCAAAACCTCTGCCTGCTTCAATGGGTCCTACCTCCAATCCCAGCCTCTCAACTGCATAATGCTAATGGCAAACTTGAACGTGGATTTCAAATGCTTGTACTGTTGTTTTTTCTTAAAAGTTGAGATTCCCACCCATGTTTGTTCCCTCTCATCTGCTTTCTGTGGTCTGTCCCTGCTTCTTACAGATGGATGAATATCCAGCTTTTCCAGTGATGGAACTTGTGTGGTGCCGTATTCTGTGCACTTCCAGTGTGTGCACTTTGCTTCTTTCGGTGCTGCCAAGTGATCAGTGTTCACTTATTTCCCCTTGCTGTTGGACAAGGCCTTGGGATACAGGCACTTCTCCTACAAAAATCAGTACAGTTGGTTGCCTCCATTACATTGCAGGCCTTCCTCTTCTGTTGTGAAGTTCCATGTCAATCATCTTGCCACATTTTTCAGGGTTTTTTAAGAATATTTTTTTCAATAACTGTAGAACTATGTCTTTAAAAAAAGAGGAGGGGATGAAGGTCAACTGTTTATCTAAAAAGCCATCTTGGAACCTCCAAGAGCATCTTGGACTGTGCTGTTGATCTCTTCTGCACTGCAGTGTCTGACGATGCCATGGATTAGCTCCCAGAAAACCAAGTAAAATGTCTTTCCCTTGGCTGTGATGCACATCCAGCAGCTAGACAGGCTTTGTGTTTCACAGCTTGTGGAATGTTCTTTGTGTCTTGGGGCAGATTTGGGAGTAATAAACCACGTTTCAGATCATGCCTTGATTTGTCTTGTGCCAGGGATGTGATTTGGAGAGATTGGGTTTTGCTTTAGTCTTCCATGTACTGCCTTAGTGGAGGAGTTGCTGGCACCCAGTAACAGTGCTGATACACAGTGTCAGCCTGATAGGCTGTAATCTAATATATCTGAAACTAATCCTTTTACTATCTGATGTGAGAGACTGTCATCTTTCGCTGCTAACCCTCTCTCCTTACAGCTTTTATTGCAGCATATGAAATCAAGGCCTTTGGACCCGTGTAGAGCTTCCCCTTAGAATATACCAACCTGATATCAGCTCCTGCTCTAGCAGCTAAGATCAATAGAGCTATAGTGATTTATACCATATGATCTGATCTTTCGTCTGCTGCATCAATGACATTTAGTCAGAGGGAAGTATAAAACAATGCCAGTGTGCTATTAGCAAAGCTGTCAGGAGAGTTCCTCTGTTTTGTAAGTCCCATGAAGTTTTATGTTCACTGTGTTCTGAACATTGCTCCCCAGCTTGGAGAAAAGGCCTGATTTAATTTTATCTCTCAAGCATGCATTTCACTGCAATATGTCTTTGCTGTGGTGTTTTTCTTTTTAATTTTTTTTTTTTTAATAGCTAGTCCTAGGTTGTATTTGTGCTGGAATAAGCATGTTTAAAGTCCTTCTCTGAGGATGATAATACCCAGTTGCTGGTACATCAGCCTATGTGGATGGAAATAGTTATGGGGGTGGGCCACCTCTTTTCCTTGGAAATTCTCCCTCTCTCGAGTAGGTTCTAATTACTCTGCCGCTTGGTTCAGTCATTGCAACATTACAGCAGCTGGATGATCTGAAAGGTATGGGGAAACTGAAAGAAATATTTTGCTTTGTTATACATGCCAACAGCTTTGAATTGATGGCATTTTTCCATAAACCCTCCCAATCCTTTTGTAAAAGTTTCAGAATTAAAAAATGTAGAAGAATAGGCTGAATGATTGTTGCTGTTGTTGTGAACAGAAGTGTTTGGACTGAAGAAAGATAAATGTTTCCAGTCTCTCTTGCTGCACTGTACCTTTCCTTATTGCTTTGATGGTGTAACCTAGAGTAGGCTTATGTTCAGGAAGTTTAGAGCTCTCTCACAGCCTGTTTCTGGCTATTCCGCTCCCTCTGAATTTCTAGAAAGTCCTTGTATCTTCCTTTCTAAGTACTTTGTTCAATCTACTATATGTGCTCTTGAATTTTTGGCATTTTTAAACATTATTTAATGTAGCTCAAATGCATCTCTTAGCATATTTAAAACACTCTAGCTTAGATTTCCAGTGCTTCAACTGGGATTTTTAACTGGCTCTATCTAGAAGATTGAAAGAATAAATTTGAAAGTTGTTTGTTGTTTGTGAATTGGATAATACAGCAAGATGCTCAAGAATTGCAGCATGTCCAGGCTATTGTAGATAAGCAAGTCACTTATTTGCTGACTATTTCCATGCTTCATGAATGCATTTACAGTAAACCAGCCTTTGTTATCCCCCTTCCACAAAACCTTCCTTCTGGCCAAAGTGATGCGTAGACCTCTTGCATCTTCTGATCCTGTAGGATTGCGAAGTCACTGCAGCTATGTCCACTCCCCTCCCGTTGTCGTTCATCTGCCTATTTCCCCTATGACTTTCAAATACAATATTTGTTTTCAGCATCCTTATGAAGGGCCAGAACAGGAGCACAACAGAAAAGTGTTCAGTAGGCAGAGCCACTGTATTTTCTCTTTGTACCAGGGAATGAACTTCTCAGCTTGGCAGCATGTGAGCATCCAGATAGATTACATGTCAATCTATGGTCAGATTCTTGTTCAGCATAAGTCAGCACTGCTGCTCTGAAGTCAAGAGTGTGATGATTTGTACCAGCTGAAGTTCCAGCTCATCATTTCATAAAGGTTAATTTCTGAGCCTCCAGCTCCCTCTGAACCCACATACACTTAAAACACATCAGCTCTCTTGTAACTTACCATCCTGTTGCTCCTTGGAGAACTCGATCTGTTGGAAGGAAATCAATCACAAAAAATAGCTTAGGAAGGGGGGGCTGGGGAGAACCTGTTTGTTTTCTAAAGCATCCAGTTCAGTCCATGAGTAGTCTTCCAAAACAGCAAAAGAGTGGTCTGTCAGATGTGCAGAAGTAAGGCATTTAGCAAAAGAGCTGTTAAGGCTAGTGAATATTTAGCATTTGGTAGCCATTATGTTCCCCCTACTGCCCTGTTAAAGTTTAGCTTTGATTTCACTTACCATTAATTTCATCAGGAGAGAAGGACTGCAGTTGGGAAGAAAAAGAGAGAGAAAAAAGAGAACTAGTACTGCTGAAAATGCACTGAGAGAAAGCAAATAGCACTAAGTACCTGAGCACTCTCTGGCTTCTGTCTTGCCTAATGTAATTAGGCCATAGCAACCTAAATTAGCAACTTCCCTTGTAAAAATGCATCAGCAGGTCTATTGGTAAAGAGTCCTCTAAAATCTGTATCCCAGGAAAAGCCAGAAAATTGTGGCTATAAGCAACAAATTCTAAAGTCTCTTAACTAAAATAATTAATGTACCATCAGGTAATTTACTTTTTTTAGCATAGATTGCTTTAGTTACACAGTTTGAAGTAATATTGCTTAGCAAGCAGCTTTTGTACATTAACATAGAAATTAAACCAATCCCTTAAAGCCTGTGTTTCAGACTAGGTTTTGACAGTACATTGTTTCATAAACTACTGAACTATGATATTTTCTTCTATAAAATATTACAACTTTCCTTAGCCACTTTAGCATGTTGCATCTGATTTAATAAAAATCTTAACCAATTGTAACTGTTCTGTGGGAAGCTGCGGGAGCTGCACATCTGCCATTGCACGGCAGGAACTCGAGGCTAACTGGAAAACCTTGCATAGTGCTTTTAGGTTTCAGGAGGAAAACCAAGCAAACCTGAACTGTCTTCTGTACTATCCTCCCCCACCCCTCCCCAGTACTAACTTGAGACAGAAGCCCAATTTACTTCTAAAAATTACACTGGCTCACTGCTAACCATTAGCTTTCCAGTGCACCCACCATGGTTGAGTTGGAAAAGCAGAGCAGCAGACAGGCAGGAGGGATTAGCTGAGAGGTCTTGAGAGTGGTCCTGCTTTCCTGGCCTTTCTTCCCCTTATTTATCTGGTGGTGCTGACGGCATTGCTGGGATTAGGTGTCAGAAGGAAGAGGTCCCTCCCCTTGGCGAGTTCTTTAGCTTTCTTAGGGCAAAGTGACAGGAGGCTCTATGTCTTGATCGACATCTTATGATGGCTATTTTTAGGAGGCTGGAGAGGGGCAGGGAGTGACAAGCAGTAACTTTTGATTCATGTCAGCACTTTCTGGGTCTGTACCATCAAGAGGAGATATTCCTTGTCCAGACCTACCAAGACTTCCTTATAGGGAAGGATTCTATTTCTCCAGTAAGCTATAGAGTCAGTCAACAGTGACAGAAGCTAAGGCCCCCAAAAGGTTTTGTGAACTGGAAGGATGCATGGTGGGTAAGGGGTATTTGCTTTTTTGGGTTTACAGCTTTGGGTGGGCCCACAAGTGGGAATTTTCTAAGCAGGAGGTAGAGGCTCAGCTTCTTCAGTAGCAAAGACCTAGTCCCACCATGTAGCATCCCCCAAGCCCAGGCCGAATCTCCAAATGGATGGGAACTTTTAATGGGATTGGAGAACTTTGCTCTAAGTTTCTGTCTTTCTCTGTTGCCTCAGCTTTGAGATTGTCATGGAGCCAGGATGGGAATGGTTGTGTGGCAACAACAGATCCCTGTTGTGAACTCAAATCTCCTCTTTAATTTCTGTTGATTGCCTCTGTTGAGGAGCCACTGCTGCTGGTTTTCTACTGACAAGATGTGATTAGTGAGGAAAACTTTCTCCTGTAGCTCTCTTAGTTACCCTGAAGAGAAGCATAACCTTTGTGAACGTCTCTTCAGTATACTGAGGACTCGAAAGAAAGAACCAAATCCAAGCAGACTTAACTTTGCTGGTTTTTTTATAACTGAAAAATCAAAATAGGTCAAAGTATTTGGTTGGATTTGAGACACTAATCTCCTATTTTAAGAAACAAAAGATACAACTGCAAAGAATTTTCTAAGCTTGCCATTCTGGCTCAAAAATGCTCTCTTCAAACAGATTACTTGCATTTTTTGAGAAGTATCTGGAAAATATCCTGAGTATGAAAAGTGTTCCACTGCCAATCCTTCACTTTTGTTTAGTTTTTGGTGGTGGTTTTTGTGTTTGTGGTTTTTGTTTGTTTGTTTGTTTTTGTTTGTTTGTTTGTTGTGGGGGGGGGGGCTTTTTTTAGGTTGGTTGGTTGGGAACAGGGCTGTGTGGATGACCAAGCATAGCCCAGATCAGGTGTGGCTGTGCTGAAAGAGGGTTGATGCTTTTGCCTGAATTAGCTAACGTAGGTTTAGCACAGTGCAGAGCACCTGATTAACACTGGCTGGGACTGGAACTTGGGCAGTGAGAAAGCTAAAACAGATCTTGGCCATCAGTCCCCCAATGCCTTAATAGAAGAGCTTTCAAAAGGCTTTGGCAGAGCTGAAATGTTGCCTGGGTCAATGCCGTGTGTTGCCTTTTGTGGAATTTTCCTTCTGCCCTCAGCCTCTTGCTCGCCAACGTTGATGAATGAGAAGTGTTCCCCTGAAAACAGATTTTTTTTTTTTTCTTTCTTTTTGAAGGAAAACTTAGATTAATTTTTTTGAACAGATAAGTTTTGGCTACAACAAAGCTCATCCCAAAAGATGCCAAGCAGAAAATAATTGGAGCCTGTTTGCCTTGGGCATAGAAAACTGGTACCTGGATTAGTTATCTGGCTTGAACGGGTTATCAAGTATCTATAAATTGAGAAGTGTCTACATATAAGCTGATTATCTTTTGCCCATGTGAGACTTTGGCTTAGAATTTTGATGAGGAAATACTAGTGTACCACAACAGCTCTTCATTTTAGTACTGATCCTTGAATTAAATCTTACTAGACAGTTTTAATGGAGAAGAATATTCTCATACAGGCATGTTGCATTCACTTGAATTAAGAATCGCCCTGCTCTAAACCAATAGGTCTGTGGGGGGGTTTGAAATCTACTTGCTTTGAGTAAGGGCACCTACCAAAGACCTGGATGAAAAATATTTCAAATACTCCTTAAAAGAAATTAAAGGGAAGACTTCTGATTCTGTGAGGAGCTTTTGGGAACTTCAAAAGGTGGAAGTATTTTGCAGTGGTCTAATCTTTGTTCTGATCCTGGCAATGTTCTCTGCACTGTCAGAGGACACTGAGTCTCAAGGCTTTAGGGAAGATTTGAAGTTTCAGGGAGAGATAAAATTAATGCTCCCCCCCCCTAAAATCATGACAGATTGAAGGAACTGCAACAAGTGGGAAAGACCAGATGGAGCTGGATTTATCTAACTTCAGTTAGCCCTTATTTATGGGCAGAGTTATCCAAAAGCTTACCTGTGCCAAGGAAAAAAGTGGTGTGTTTTGAGTTCAGGGGTTTTTTTTTAAGATTAAGGCTTTTTCCCACATGTGACCACCTTCTAGGAATTCTGGTGCTAGATAGGGGTATTTTGACCAGGTTCCCAGTTATAGGATGGGGTGAATAGGGTCTTATCACCAACTAAACCGAGACCCAATCCACACAAATCTTTATTTCCAAAGTATTAACAAGGCTTCTGATTTCCCACAAATCACTGGCTCGTGGGCCTTAGGGCACCAACTTTTGCAGCATGGTGCTGTACTTGCGTCTTCAGGCTGGTGGGCACTGGGATTGAGTTGTACTGAGTGTGGGAGTGAGCTGTGCTGAGTGATGGCTGCCTTGTCCTGACTGTAAATGTGGAAAGGTCTGGACAGGAAGAAAAGCCCTGAGGAAACATGCTGCTGGGAGTGAAAGCATTCAGCTGCTCAGTCTGCTTGTTACCTTTAGGCTGAATTACAGAGAAGTAAATCATTTTAGGAGTTTATTAGGGAGTCACCAGATATTTCAAGGTACTGTCTCTGTAGACGAGAGTAAGAACAGATCAGATGTCTTTGAAAATCAGAGAGGAGAAAATTGAAGAGCCCCTTAGGATACTCATTGTATATTTAGCTCTCTATGCAGAACTAGAGGAGATGTTTTTATTTTTATTTTTTTGGATTAAGATAAGCTAGGATTGTGCTTATAGCAATTTGTATGATATCTGCTCACCATTAATGCCTGCTCCTTGATTAATACAGTTGAACACCTTTTTTAGTAGGCATCACTGAGTGCATGGTTACACAGCTTCCAAACCCCTCTTAAAAGCAGGCTGTCCTTCACCCATCCCTCACCCCAGCTCCATAGCGTGTACGATCAATGCCACGGGTTTTAGAGAGGCTGCTTCTTATTTAAGTAAGAATCAACAGCCTGATGGAGCCTCATGGCTTCTGAGGCAGAGAAACACTAGAAAGCAGAACAGCTCTTGAAAAGGTGAGGTCCATTTTGGGAACGGAGGTTTGGAGGTTTGGAATAATAGTTCAAAAATACCTCTGAGTTTAATGGACTATATCAGTATAATTTGATTTTTTTTTTTCTAAGCAACTTTCCAGTTTGATTATTTTTTAAAGCTTGTAACTTCACAGTTGCTTTACAGCTGTGCAAAAATTTTTGGATAAGCCTTGCCATTTAATTAACATGCCCTTCTGAAATGTCTGGGTGTGATATGTGCTCTACCTGCACTGTTAATCACACCCTTTTGAACAGATTTCATTAGCTTCATGGGGGGAAGTGTGTTCAGTTGTGCTCATTTATAAATGTGTCACTGTTCTAATTGCTTCTAAATCAAGAAGATACACAGGATGTGAGGCTCTGGAGCCCTGCTTTTGGAGGGATTTCTTGTTTTCACATGCCTCCCAGTGGCAGTGTTAAGAGTAATAACGTAATTTAAATTATTGCTGCTTGACATTTAAATGCTATGTGTAAACCAGCCAGTACTTTTTGGCAGTGGGTAGAAGATGTAATAAAGCCTCAGTGAAGTGTGGGCAAATTTCCTGGTTGGTTGTTTCATATCTCCTTACAGACAACTTCTTTTTTTACTTGTCATTGGCTAAATTAGTCACCTTCTTGCCTTATGTAAGATTAACTCAAATATCTTTCTGTTACTATCTGTTACAATCCCTCTGTGCTCTAACAGGGCTTAAAACAGTATTTTAGAAATATTGTGGTGGTGTTTTCATGGGAGAAAGGCTCTGCCACACAACTGTTAACAACTGGAAGTTAAAAACTTTACATGCTAATTTCCACTTTAAATGCCACTGTTTCTACCAATGCTTGCCATTTCCCAGACTCTCCAAAGGCTACAGGTATCTACAGCTGCCAAAGCTGTGAATAGCTAAGAATGGATCTTGTTTAAAAAAAAAATAAAAATCCCTATTTTCCAAATTAATCTTCAGCTTAGCAGGCATAAGGAAAAGTGTCTACTAATCTATATGGACAGTCCCTACTCTTGAGGGACTCCCTTCCTTAGCAGCACTTTAGAAAGAAAAGGAAGAAAAGTTCTGAAAATGCTGTAAAGAAAACTAAGCGTTGGTTTCCGTTTGTTGTTTCCAACAGTGTCCCTGAGGGATGTCTTGGTGTATGGCAACAGTCTGTTGTCCAGGTTGCCTGTCATCAGGCACCTTTGTGCTGTGCCCTGCCCATCCAGTGAGTGTCAGCAGCATGGGTCTGGCATCAGTGGTGAGGTTGATGGAGCAAGGGATTGAGTTTGGGCTGCTCTGGGCTGGATCCTGAATGGTGCTGTGTCTCAGGGATCAAAGCAGAAGCAGGAAGCTGGTCTGGATGGTATCAGACAGGCACATTTACATCTGTTAAGGCTAAAGTCACACTGGCCCTTGTCCCTGTCCTACCTGTAAGTGCACTTGGGACTGATGACCTTATCCAAAAAGTATAGCCATCCTAGGGAATCTTTCTGGAGCTATAGCTGGAGTTAGATCAGGCATAATCTGAAGGCCTCAGCCAAAACTTTCCAGTAAAAACCTCCTGGTTCCTAAGAAAGCCCTCATTGCTATGAGCAAAGCTACTGTTCACATTCCTACTGTCCCTTCACAACTTCATGGAGTTGGTCTGCAGCACAACAGCTCTCAGAGCTGACATTTGCAGTCCTGCTCGCCCTCCAGCCCAGGAGCTTTCTGTCAGTGCATTTCAGTGACTCTCTCTCTCGGGTTATGTCCAACAGAGTGTCTGATCAGAGATGACCTACTGGAGTAGCAAATGTAATAAGAAATAAGGACGCTTGGAGAAATACTTGTTACTGCCTTATGAGCTCTATATTTAAAAACAATCACAGGCTTGCTTCCATGCAAAAGGCTTCATCATGCATCACACAGTTACACAAGACCTTAGCAAGTCTTTACTAGTTGATAGCTTTTAATTTATTTTTTTTTCTAAACATGTAGGTGGCTTATCTGCAGTTTGGTATGTCATAATTGGTGTCCTGGGATTTCAGAACACAATCTCTGCCTCTGCTTGAGGGAGCATACTCAGCTGTATCCTTGAAGTAAAGGGCCTGGTGTGACACCAGATCAGGGTGCTACATGTTCAGGTCACAATCTGAACAAGCAAGTGCCTATAAAGCACTGCACCCAGCATTGCCTGCACATGGATCCCAAAACATCACAGTTGATGCTGTGAGCCTGGTCTCACTCCAAGGGCTGGTTGTGTGTGCTAGGAAAGGCCCATAGATTTTCAGTAAAAAACAACATGCTTTTCCTGTTGGTGATGGGGACCAAGTTATATTGATTTGGGCAGTAGGAAATTTATCCTTTTCCTGCTACCTCAGTTGCAAAACCAAGCATAAGACATCTACATCATTCATGTCTTATCAGGTTGTTGCAGACATAAACCCATAGTAGCGTTGTTCATCAACTCAGCACTTCTTCTCACTCAGGCTTGTATGGGAGAAGCAAGTTGACAAAACATACAAGCTATCTTTTAGGGAGTGTGCTGGGCCATACTTCTAACTGGGGAATTCTTGGGATTTCTTAAGAAAATAACCCATATGGTAACCTTGCTGTTAATCATGGTTGGTTGCAGTGGTAGCTCTCAGCTGCATCCATCATCCTATTCTGTTCTCAGTTATTAAACTTCTGTGCCTTAATGCAAATCCAGGCCATGTTAGTAATAAAGAAAAATGGAATTACAAATTTGGACTGGTAATTGGACTTGTGCAAAGCAGCTTGAGTTTTCATTATTTTTTTCCTGAGTAAGGGGGAAAGAGTTTCTATTTAAAAACACTTTCATGTTTCTATTTAAAACCAAAGTCTTCCTCCCTGCCTTGACTCCTCCTGTGGTGGTTGCACTGCAACCTAAGGTGAGCTATGAAAGGGCTCGGTTTAGAGATTTGAACCTACTTTAGCAGTGAGGTATTCCTGTTACTCAGATCTGTAGTCAATAGATGGTGCTCAAAAACAGAAAATCTCATGCCAGCTGCAATTAACACTAGGAAATCACCAAATATTTGCTCTAATTGGGTTAATTTCAAGAGCGGGGTAAAGAACAGGAGAGTGAATGGTCTGTCACAACAGAAGAGAGTGAATGTCTGATGGTGACAGACAATTTTTGGGATGCCTGCATTTGCAAGAACCCAGCCTGAGTCCTCTTAAGAAAGGAAAAAAAAATCTGGAGTTTCAAAATGTGCACTCCAAAAGGGTCAGAAAACCAGACAGGCCAAGCAGAGCATCTGAGCTGAGAGGTATCACCAAAAGAATCACTACTCCTGTTTGTAAACCACCTTCTTGTTTGTTTTGGAGACTATTATGATTTCTGATGCTAACTTAGAATGGAACGCACTGCCAAATGTGGCTTATTTTGCTGCTGTAAGCCCTTGTTAGGCAGCTCCACCCTTACTCACTCCAGCTTATAACACTTAGAAGGGGCTTGGATATCTCTTTATAAAAGCTAACAAAGCCTGCTGTGTGGCTCCCCAGATCGTCATGGCGCTGCACCCTGGCATTCCCAATCAGCTCTCATGAATAGCTGCTAATTCCCTGAGGAGTGGAGGGGAGCCCACTTGATGCCCTAGTTCAAAGAGCTGGCGGTTCTGTCTCTGTCTGGTAAGTCAGTGCAAAGAG
The DNA here is from genome assembly GCA_035583135.1 of Lophotriccus pileatus. Classification (NCBI taxonomy): domain Eukaryota; kingdom Metazoa; phylum Chordata; class Aves; order Passeriformes; family Tyrannidae; genus Lophotriccus; species Lophotriccus pileatus. Next base: position 1,845,237 of record JAWWES010000002.1, read on the forward strand.
CTCCAGGTCATAGAATCATAGAATTACAAATGGTTTGTGTTGGAAGGGACCTTGAAGATCATCCAGTTCCAACCCTCTGCCATGGACAGGGACACCTTCTACTAGACCAGGTTGCTCAGAGCCCCATCCAACCTGGCCTTGAAATGTTCACTGAGTCCCAGTCAAAAGCTTAGCTTTAAGTACTCTCTCGCTCCAAAGTTTTGCTGGAAATGGTGCTGTACCTTTTCTTGTGCTGAGACTTGGGTGGCTGAATGGAAGTATTCGGGATTAATTAAGGGGCTGGGCTAAGACTCTGAAAACTAAGATTCTTGGCTTTGTCACGTTGCCCAGAGAGATCACTTTCCACACGACTTTGTTCCGCTTCACTGCATGAGCTCTCCAAGGGTGAAAAGGGATCACCCAGGGCAGCTGGTTGGGACCCTAGAAGGAAATATTTTGTCTGATATTATCTTTCAAGAGAAAGAATTTAGGGAGAGTATCTTCTTTTATCAGTCTGAATAAAACTTGTAGAGTTCTCTCTGTTCTACCAGTATATATTTCTTGCTATTACAGAATGCTGCCTGGGTAAAGGAGTGAACTGCAGATGCCTCAGAGTGCCATTTTTTAGCTGGTAATATATTATTCAGTCTATTTATCTAAAGATAGATTTGCTAGGTCCACTGGACTTGAAAATCCTATTTTCTCCTAATGAACTGGACACATAAAGCTTTCCAATCATATTAAATTATTTAGCAGGAAATTTAGCTTGTGTTCCCCTTCATCTCTGGAGATGAATGCCTAATCTAATTTTTAGGCAGTATTCTGAAAAACAGTGGGTTTTTCATGTACCCTTTACCATGATCACTGAAAGTATTTAAAAATGACTTTTTTTTTTCCTTTTTTTTTTTTCTTTTTGTTTTTTAGCTTTTACTCTTGCTATCCTTTAGCTTCAATTTTATGGGAAGCTACATACTCTTTCAGAAAAATACTGACTACTGATTGGATGAATTAAAGTAAACTTGAAGGAATTTCATTAAATGGGTTATGATCTTGGAAGTATATGAATTAAGGTATCTGAAAGATAATTCATCACGAGATGAAAATGAGTAGGTCCTCTTAGGAGTCCTTGTGCTCCTTCTCTTATCCATAATAGGCATGATTTCTTATGTAGAACTTAGCAAATTGGTCCAGGGACCAATCAGCTTGTCAGGTAGGTGGAGAATGACTATTTATAGTCCTACCCAGAGAAACTAGTCTGTCTCTTTAACTGCTTAACCTCCCTCTCTTCTTTCCTAAGTAAAGAATTTCCCAGAATGAAGGAATTTTCTTTGAAGGGTCAAGACAACAGTCAGTGATGTTGGTAGAGATGCAAAGTCTAAAGACATTATGAGAAAAAATGGCAGTGCAGTCAGAGGGAAACCTCCAAAAGACTCTTCCTCTTTGTTGCTTTCAATTTGCAGCAAACTGAGAGCAAATGTAAAGGTGAGAGGAAATCACTGGAAATGCTTCCATCCATGTCTTTCTGGCTCGTGGTCCCTGTTTGTTGTGCAGTGCAAATGAAAATAAGTGAAACTGTCAAATCCCTCTGTTTTCATCAGTTTTGTTTGTATATAAGTCACACTGTTCTCAAAGCACATGACCAAAATGTCATCAGGAGAGTCAAAAATTTGAAAGGAATCTGAGGGTAAACTGTAAAATAAAGCTTGGCTTTAGTACAGTGCTATGGGAAAACATTGCATTTCAAGTTTCAGTAACCCCTTTCCTGTCCTTGTGCACCTGCTTTAGGGGGCTTGGGGAGGTTTTATTCATGGTGCTTTTCAAAAAAAAGATGTGGCTTCACCAAACAGGTCAGACTGCTGATCTGGTAAAATGTTCTGAGATCCACACTCCAACATACTTTTAACATCACCAAGGCTTCACTCCTGTGTTAAATCATGCACCATGCCTTGCACCCCTACAGCTGCTAAAACAATTAAAAGCTCAGGCAGGTCAGCAAACCCATGGGCTGAGGTTACTCATTCATTTCACCGCAGTCCCCAAACCGGAACGGAACACACGCAACACTTCACTGCATCCCTCAGCCAGGATTCTGCTAACTCTCCCCTTCGGGAGCGCCTCATGTTCGCAGCCAGCACACAATTATCCTTTTTACCTTGATGCTCTTGAGGTCGATGGCAGGTTCTTTGGGTTTGGCTGGTTCGGGCGCTGGTGCTGGCGCCGGTGCTGGTGCTGCGGCTGCCGCTGGTTTCTTTACGTCCTTCTTAGGTGCCATTTTGTGGTGTTTAAACTGGAAAGTAAAGGTGCTCAATAAAAAAAACCCACCTTTAAAAAAACTCAAAACAAAAAAACCTCACCCGAGTGAAAAAAAAACCCTTAAAAGTGATCCTGGGAAAGGAGCAGTGGTCAGAATGAGCTACAGCCTGTACCCTAGAAGTGG